>JAVTVY010039494.1:0-169096 GCA_036873755.1 Hanleya hanleyi | reverse complement strand
AGAACCGTCTCTTCTCGCTTTGCAAGGACATGCCTTTCACCGTACTAGCTAGTATGCCGTAGACGTATACATCATCTAGCGGATACTGCGGGGTGACTAGGGCTGCCTGGTATAATAACTTAGTTTAATTCATTGACATGAAAACTGTATAACCAAAGCAAAATGGCATTGGATACAATTTCAATCATTTAAAGTAACCATTCGGAATTACGCATTCAGGAACTTGAGCTCCCTCTTTTGTTCCATTCCTAAATATCCAATTTGACGCCCCAACTTCAGAGATTATCTGTTTCGGTGGACTTTCTAAATTATTGAAAAATAACTCCGTCGCCTTAAAAATATCTACAAGTACATCATCTTCGACGACAACTTGAGCGTTGGGACAATAATTCGATAGCCATCGAATGATGTTTTTAAATGCCAAAAATGCGTTCTTGGATTATGTCCCCATACATATCATTCTCCATAAGTAGTCCATAATCTGGCAGTCCATCGTTAATTTGCCCCACTCGAAAAAGGGTTCTTGATTGTAAGCCATGGATGAGATTTCTCCTTCCCCCTGTGGATCTGATAGTTTGTCGTCTTTCCTTATGCTTAACAGTTGAGTGGACAACCACAATATAAGCTACAAGATCTGTATTCTTACATATGTCAAAATTACCAATGATAAACTCCGTTTCTAGTGCAAGCTGTCTTCGTGTTCCGTAGGATCGCGTCATCAAAACTGGTTTTCTTGGATCTAAATATGATCGACTTCGGTACATCTGCAGGAGTCCCCTTCATCTGATTGTGACTGAGTGGGATGTTATGTCTGCCTACGGCATGATATTTCGGTGGGACAGCACTATAAAATGGCAGCATTAGATGTGCTCTGTTACAAGTAGGTACCCCCGTCCCTCCCACTCCCCACCCTTCCCTTCCCTGTCGTGATATAGCTGAAAAAATGTTGAAAGCGACTTCAACCCTATTCACTCACTCACTCGCTGAAAGTTGAGTCATGATTTTAAGTCCCCAAAAAATCAATGGTGGTTTGTGACCTACAAATAACCAGATTACGATAATATGGCAGTGGTTAAACCAGTAACAGATAAGCATATAGAGGTGCAAATATAAAGGTCATACTCCAAAAAGTTGTAAAGTTATAGACATTCGGATTAGATAGCTATTTTCATTAATATTTAGGCCCTAGGGCATTAATCAACTTATAATATTTACACCCAAACGAATATTTAATAACTTCTGTTCTAACTTTCTGACTATGATGAACAGAATTATGCCCGCAGACACACGAGGTGAATGTTATTAACACAACACCTACCCCATCCTCCATCGTCGAGAGAAATTAAAAGTCATAATTTACAGCTAAATCGTATCAGATTTCCCACTATCAGCTGATAAATGATCTTGGATGAAGACATTTTACAAACCTAGCCATTCTTTCGTTGTAAGGATTAAACTTGTGAGTATATTGTCCCAATTTATTGTGTCAGCCTTCTTGCGCAAAAGACCTTCGCAGCGCCGGATGGCGTAATCAAACGATATGCTTGAATAAATGTCTCCATGTCACGGATATTATCAATAAACGGCTTGACAATAACTGTACTGACTCGAATCACTCATAATAGCAAGGCAGTATCCAATTTGGACCGTATAGTTCGAAATAAGGTCAGAGCGCCTTGGATCGATCCAGATTTGTGATATGGGGTGAATTCGAACGCTGTGATATACACCCAAAATATTCTACAGTATTTAACACATTTTGGTAGCCGTATGGACGCAATTGGAGTGTTGTGCTTGTATCTTCGTATCTTGGTATACAATTGGACAGTGAGAATCATGCGGCTGTGGTACGAATTCATCAACGGAATATCCTATTCCCAGACCCAATTATGAAAATACACAATGGCTGTTAAATCCTGGAGCCAACGCAAAGCTCAAAAGTGAAGGCCTCAAATGGTTGTCAGTTCGAATATACCCATGACCATTTGCCCATAAAATTATGCAAATACACGAACCTATATTTGGATGATGTTCTCACTCTCAACAAGCTTGGACCAACTCATCACAAGGAGTTAATGTCAACGATATGCCTGTCATTCTGGTAAAGATGGTATCACTTTTGCAAGCACTCTAAAGTCGTATTCCAAAGTGTTTGTGTAGTGTTATCGTTTCTAAAGGTGTCTACAGTCAAAGGTTTGTTTCGATCGCAACCCTACCTGGGCAGGGTTTCCTTTTCTTTTTTCGAGAACCGTCTCTTCTCGCTTTGCAAGGACATGCCTTTCACCGTACTAGCTAGTATGCCGTAGACGTATACATCATCTAGCGGATACTGCGGGGTGACTAGGGCTGCCTGGTATAATAACTTAGTTTAATTCATTGACATGAAAACTGTATAACCAAAGCAAAATGGCATTGGATACAATTTCAATCATTTAAAGTAACCATTCGGAATTACACATTCAGGAAGTTGAGCTCCCTCTTTTGTTCCATTCCTAAATATCCAATTTGACGCCCCAACTTCAGAGATTATCTGTTTCGGTGGACTTTCTAAATTATTGAAAAATAACTCCGTCGCCTTAAAAATATCTACAAGTACATCATCTTCGACGACAACTTCAGCGTTGGGACAATAATTCGATAGCCATCGAATGATGTTTTTAAATGTCAAAAATGCGTTCTTGGATTATGTCCCCATACATATCATTCTCCATAAGTAGTCCATAATCTGGCAGTCCATCGTTAATTTGCCCCACTCGAAAAATGATTCTTGATTGTAAGCCATGGATGAGATTTCTCCTTCCCCCTGTGGATCTGATAGTCTGTCGTCTTTCCTTATGCTTAACAGTTGAGTGGACAACCACAATATAAGCTACAAGATCTGTATTCTTAGATATGTCAAAATTACCAATGATAAACTCCGTTTCTAGTGAGGAAGCTGTCTTCGTGTTCCGTGGGAACGCGTCATCAAAACTGGTTTTCTTAGATCTAAATATGATCGACTTCGGAAACGTTTCGATCAAGCCAAGATCAGATGATGTAGAATCGGCCATACACAATTGACTCGAACATTTACCAAAAAAGAGCCAGTCCGAAGGTGTACTCCATGCCATGAAGATCTCACAGTGAAACACATTCTTATCGACTGTATAGTTTTAAGATTGTGAGAGATTATTTTTATCGACTACTTGGAAGATATTTTTAGTCGAGTGAGGGAGAACTGGGTTTTGGGATCTTTGAGAGAAATTGGTTTGTTGCATACGTTTTAATGTGTGTATGTTTTAATGTGTTGGATTACCAAGTTATTGGCTTGAGCACTTAGAATTTTGTTTGATCGTCGCTATATTGCTGAACGCGACGTCAAACCTTAATTCTGTCTCTCTTTCTCTCTCTCCAGAATCTGACAGCTCATCGTTACTTTGCCCCACTAGAAAAATGATTCTTGATTGTAAGCCTTGGATGAGATTTCTCCTTCACCATGTTGATATGATAGTCTGTCGTTTTTCCAAATGCTTAAAAGCTGAGTGGAGAACCACAATATAAGCTACATGATCTGTATTCTTACATATGTCAAAATTACCAATAATAAACTCCGTTTCTAGTGAGGAAGCTGTCTTCATGTTCCGTAGGATCGCGTCATCAAAACTGGTTTTCTTGGATCTAAATATGATGGACTTCGGTACATCTGTAGGATTCCCCTTCATCTGATTGTGACTGAGTGGGATGTTATGTCTGCCTACGGCATGATATTTCGGTGGGACAGCACTACAAAATGGCAGCATTAGATGTGCTCTGTTACAAGTAGGTACCCCCGTCCCTCCCACTCCCCACCCTTCCCTTCCCTGTCGTGATATAGCTGAAAAAATGTTGAAAGCGACGTTCAACCCTATTCACTCACTCACTCACTCACTCGCTGAAAGTTAAGTCATGATTTTAAGTCCCCAAAAAATCAATGGTGGTTTGTGACCTACAAATAACCAGATTACGATAATATGGCAGTGGTTAAACCAGTAACAGATAAGCATATAGAGGAGCAAATATGAAGGTCATACTCCAAAAAGTTGTAAAGTTATAGACATTCGGGTTAGATAGCTATTTTCATTAATATTTAGGCCCTAGGGCATTAATCAACTTATAATATTTACACCCAAACGAATATTTAATAACCTCTGTTCTGACTTTCTGACCATGATGAACAGAATTATGCCCGCAGACACACGAGGTGAATGTTATTAACACAACACCTACCCCACCCTCCATCGTCGAGAAAAAGTAAAAGTAATAATTTACAGCTAAATCGTATCAGATTTCCCACTAGCAGCTGATAAATCATCTTGGATGAAGACATTTTACAAACCTAGCCATTCTTTCGTTGTAAGGATTAAACTTGTGAATGTATTGTCCCAATTTATTGTGTCAGCCTTCTTGCGCAAAAGACCTTCGCAGCGGCGGATGGCGTAATCAAACGGTATGCTTGAATAAATGTCTCCATGTCACGGAGATTATCAATAAACGGCTTGACAATAACTGTACTGACTCAAATCACTCATAATAGCAAGGCAGTATCCAATTTGGACCGTATAGTTCGAAATAAGGTCAGAGCGCCTTGGATCGATCCAGATTTGTGATATTTAGGCTTGAAAACATCATATTCATCCTGGACAAGTTCAAATCTGTCTGGAAATAGACCGCTGGCTATGATTCCGGCCCTCTCCAGAGGATAGAAGCATTTACATGTGTGGAAATAAAGAAAGTCCGATTTTCGGATTTGTATTTCAGGTCACAAACCACTAAAAACTAACTTTACTTAATATGTAGTAAATCGGTTGCGCACATCAAGACAAAACTATATTCCCTAATACTCGCCGCCACAAATCACCCACCACGCCAGGTAGTTTGACTTTTCGGCTCGAAAATATAAAAAAAATAGCATACATTCGCCAATATTTTTTAGAGCTGCGGTTCTCAGAAATCAGATCATTTCGCCCGAGACTATCACAGCGAATATGGGAGGTGGGCAATCAAACTGGCCCCGATTTTTTTCCTATTGATATGTTAAAAGGTTGTTTGGATATTTTTTAGTGTTGAATATTATAGAAACATTTTAAAATATATCACAGACCATTCTCGCCCTGCAGTCAGCTATAATGACCAATCAAATCTCACAGGAAGTCAAGTACTGATTATAGTGTTAGGTCCGAAAGAATCAATGGTGGTCTGTGGCCTTATTTAGTGCCCGGGTTTCGGAAGACGCCTCACAGAAGGCATGTCTTCCCCCGACGTCGCATAATTAGTGCTTGTCCGAATTGACCCCAACACATGGGGTGAATTCGGACGATGTGATATACACACAAACTATTCTACAGTATTTAAGACATTTTGGTAGCCGTATAGACGCAATTGGAGTGTTGTGTTTGTATCTTCGATTCTTGGTATACAATTGGACAGTGAGAATCATAGCGGCTGTGGTACGAATTCATCAACGGAATATCCTATTCACAGACCCAATTATGAAAATACACAATGGCTGTTAAATCCTGGAGCCAACGCAAAGCTCAAAAGTGAAGGCCTCAAATGGTTGTCAGTTCGAACATACCCATGACCATTTGCCCATAAAATTACGCAAATACACGAACCTATATTTGGATGACGTTCCCGCTCTCAACAAGCTTGGACCAACTCACCACAAGGAGTGAATGTCTACGATCTGCCAGTCATTCTGCCAAAGATGGTATCACTTTTGCAAGCACTCTAAAGTCGTATTCCAAAGTGTATGTGTAGTGTTATCGTTTCTAAAGGTGTCTACAATCAAAGGTTTGTTTCGATCGCAACCCTACCTGGGAATGGTTTCCTTTTCTTTTTTCGAGAACCGTCTCTTCTCGTTTTGCAAGGACATGCCTTTCACCGTACTAGCTAGTATGCCGTAGACGTATACATCATCTAGCGGATAGTGCGGGGTGACTAGGGCTGCCTGGTATAATAACTTAGTTTAACTCATTGACATGAAAACTGTATAACCAAAGCAAAATGGCATTGTATACAATTTCAATCATTTCAAGTAACCATTCGGGATTACGCATTCAGGAACTTGAGCTCCCTCTTTTGTTCCATTCCTAAATATCCAATTTGACGCCCCAACTTCAGAGAGTATCTGTTTCGGTGGACTTTCTAAATTATTGAAAAATAACTCCGTCGCCTTAAAAATATCTAGAAGTACATCATCTTCGACGACAACTTGAGCGTTGGGACAATAATTCGATAGCCATAGAATGATGTTTTTAAATGTCAAAAAAGCGTTCTTGGATTATGTCCCCATACATATCATTCTCCATAAGTAGTCCATAATCTGGCAGTCCATCGTTAATTTGCTCCACTTGAAAAATGATTCTTGATTGTAAGCCATGGATGAGATTTCTCCTCCCCCCTGTGGATCTGATAGTCTGTCGTCTTTCCTTATGCTTAACAGTTGAGTGGACAACCACAATATCAACTACAAGATCTGTATTCTTACATATGTCAAAATTACCAATGATAAACTCCGTTTCTAGTGAGGAAGCTGTCTTCGTGTTCCGTGGGAACGCGTCATCAAAACCGTTTTTCTTGGCTCTAAATATGATCGACTTCGGAAACGTTTCGATCAAGCCAAGATCAGATGATGTAGAATCGTCCATACACAATTGACTCTCGAACATTTACCAAAAAAGAGCCAGTCCGAAGGTGTACTCCATGCCACGAAGATCTCACAGTGAAACACATTCTTATCGACTGTATAGTTTTAAGATTGTGAGAGATTATTCTTATCGACTACTTGGAAGATATTTTTAGTCGGGTGAGGGAGGACTGGGTTTTGGGTTCTTTGAGAGAAATTGGTTTGTTGCATACGTTTTAATGTGTGTATGTTTTAATGTGTTGGATTACTAAGTTATTGGCTTGAGTACTTAGAATTTTGTTTGATCGTCGCTATATTGCTGAACGCGACGTCAAACCTTAATTCTGTCTCTCTTTCTCTCTCTCCAGAATCTGACAGCTCATCGTTACTTTGCCCCACTAGAAAAATGGTTCTTGATTGTAAGCCTTGGATGAGATTTCTCCTTCACCATGTTGATATGATAGTCTGTCGTTTTTCCAAATGCTTACAAGCTGAGTGGAGAACCACAATATAAGCTACATGATCTGTATTCTTACATATGTCAACATTACCATTGATAAACTCCGTTTCTAGTGAGGAAGCTGTCTCGTGTTCCGTAGGATCGCGTCATCAAAACTGGTTTTCTTGGATCTAAATATGATCGACTTCGGTACATCTGCAGGCTTCCCATTCCTCTGATGTACGATCGGTTGAAATTAGTCTTCGTAATTCCACGGTTTTGTCAACTGTCCGTGACTCGCCAATATCACACACATTTACCTGTGTTATAACAAGAGTTCTGAAGATACCCAGATTGCCAAACAATGAGCACACAGCAAACATAATAATTATCCTGCAGAAGCGTCGTCGTTTTCCAAAAGAGAACGTACCTGCCGACATTTTCCGTGCTATACCTTCCCAGAAAGATGATCACCTGCAATTGCAAAACAGAACAGCACGTCAGCACATTGCATTATTTTCATCGATTGGGTGGAACGACAACTCAACTTGTGTTGAATTTATTTTTTCAAAATCCACAATTTTCATACAAGGCTGGTTTTTAATTGTTTTCTATTGTACATTCACTTCCCCTCTCTAATTCCATTTAGAATGTATACACAGTATATCTGAAAAATCCCCACAGGAGATGGTCAGCTAAATTATAGCGAAATGGTTTGAAATAATGCAGACATATATAGTTCCAGTAATACAGTTAACTTGTAGAATTGAGAAGATTTACCTTTCTGCTTTGAATAGAACAGTTTGGCCAAAAAATTCACCAAAATTTGTCATCTGGAGAAAGAACCGATAAAGTACTAAAGGAATGGTCATCAAAGTTCTTAAAGCTCTTCATATTCCAGATGGGTTACCAGTCCTTAAAAATCGTGGGCAGGAAAGGAAGGAACCCGACAGGCGAGTTTAACTGCTTGAAAAATGGTCTCAAATTTAGCATTCAAATATTACTGTGTCAAAGCCATGGAACATGTATATGTTGATTTACTACTGGAAAGTCAAATGCATCTATGATGATCAGGTCGCATGACACCAGTGAAGCAGTGACCCAGATCCCATTTTTATGACGAACTGAGGCGTATTCGGACAGTGGGGTGGAATTCGGACAAAAGACCAAGAAAAGTACGAAAGCTCTTTTTTTTTTAAATTTATTATTAAGCAAACCTTGTTTTTTCTTCCATTATTTTCTTTTCGTACAGGTAGAGTTATCAAACGACATCAAAATGATCATCTTAGCATTGAGCTAGACCTTTTGCAGTTGGCAATTAAATCCATGAATGTCCAATTGCCGCAAATCACATCTCTGTAAGCCATCTATAGAATGCTAATTGGTGGTCGACGTCTACTCAATCACCCGCGGTGAGGGATTTCGGAAGGCGTGAAAACTGATCAATGTGGCATATTCCATCATAAAAATTCCTCTTCGTGACTGGTTTTCTACACTTTCTCAAAATATATTGTTCCAAAATGATTAAAGAACGTTTGGTCTATAATCCCTATATGTTGTGTGAGAATATTGTGTCATTATCATGAAGTAGCGGACAATAACCTAATATTATCATCTGAAAAGTAGATTATTTTTGTTTACGTCCTATAGCCGAAAAAAATGATTCTTGATTGTAAGCCTTGGATCAGATTTTTCCTTCCCCGTGTGGATCTGATAGTCTGTCGTTTTTCCAAATGCTTAAAAGCTGAGTGGACAACCACAATATAAACTACATGATCTGTATTCTTACATATGTCAAAATTACCAATGATAAACTCCGTTTCTGGTGGGAAGCTGTCTTCGTGTTCCGTAGGAACGTGTCATCAAAGCTGGTTTTCTTGGATCTAAATATGATCGACTTCGGTACATCTTCAGGATTCCCCTTCATCTGATGTACGATCGGTTGAAATTCGTCTTCGTAATTCCACCGTTTTGTCAACAGTTTCCGTGACTCGCCAATATCACACACTTTCACCTGTGTTATAACACGAGTCATGAAGATACCCAGATTGGCAAACAATGAGCACACAGCAAACATAATAATTATCCTGCAGAACCATCGTCGTTTTCCAAAAGAGAACGTATCTGCCGACATTGTCCGTGATATACCTTCCCAGAAAGATGATCACCTGCAATTGCAAAGCAGAACAGCACGTCAGCACATTGTATTATTTTCATCGATTGGGTGAAACGACAGCTCAACTTGTGTTGAGTTTATTTTTTCAAAATCCACAAATTTGATATAAATTTTGTTTTTAATTGTTTTTTTTTTATTGTACATTCACTCCCCCTCTTTAATTCCATTCAGAATGTATACACAATATCTCTGAAAAATCCCCACAGGAGATGGTCAGCTGTAATCTTTCCCAAATTTATCATGCTATTTTAGGCCTCTATTGGAACTTCTCCAAAGTTTAAACACTGGTGAGCTAAATTATAGCGAAATGGTTTGAATAGTACATATATAGTTCCAGTAATACAGTTAACTTATAGAATTGAGATTTACCTTTCTGCTTTGAATAGAACAGTTTGGCCAAAAAATTCACCAAAATTTGTCACCTGGAGAAAGAACCGATAAAGTACTAAAGGGATGGTCATCAAAGTTCTTAAAGCTCTTCATATTCCAGATGGGTTTGGAATCATGGGCAGGAAAGGAAGGAACCCGACAGGCGAGTTTAACTGCTTGAAAAATGGCCTCAAATTTAGCATTCAAATATTACTGTGTCAAAGCCATGGAACATGTATATGTTGATTTACTACTGGAATGTCAAATGCATCTATGATGATCGGGTCGCATGACACCAGTGAAGCAGTGACCCAGATCCCATTTTTATGACGAACTGAGTGGGCGTTTTTGAAACGGGGCTACCGTAAACTGGGGTGTATTCGGACAGTGGGGTTGAATTCGGACAAAAGACCAAGAAAAGTACGAAAGCTCATTTTTTTTTAAATTTATTATTAAGCAAACCTTGTTTTTTCTTCCATTATTTTCTTTTCGTACAGGTAGAGTTATCAAACCACATCAAAATGATCATCTTAGCCACCAGAATGTATTTGGAAGTTTGATAACTCGTTTTTGTTTTCTTTTTTATATTTTAGCAAAACTTCTACTTGTCACGAAAGTTCGAAGCCCTGGCCATATGTTCATGGATATTTTCAGAAACACATAATAATTGGCGAGATAATGGGACCAAAAAAATAAAATAAAACAAGCATATTTCGGGAAATGTTCAGTTTGTACCTGTGGCTAGAATTCTTCCGGGGCAAGGGGTGAATTCGGACAAGCTGAAAATAACCGATAAAGATCTTTCCGTGATGTCCGTTCCCAATTATTACCTGGAAATTGTCGATATCAGATGTTTATGCACGACAAGCCAACTCGTGAATTACAACACATATAAGGGAAGTGGAAAGAGGTGCCGACATACTGACAGAGCCACACAGTATAGTCTTCCGGTTAACCTATTCTAAAGCACATACCAAGAGTCTAACGATTCCTGATATATGTTGTATCTCAGGTACGCTTTTATTGTACCTGTTCATGTGGCAACTTGGATGATATGACCACACGGCCCCTAGCACCGGCATAAGCGGTATTAGATACAAATCTAGAGAGCTATGATGGAAGTAAGCGGTATTAGATACAAATCTAGAGAGCTATGATGGAACCCACATACCAAATTAAACAGGTTTTTAGGGAAAACCTCTCTCTAAAAATGGAGGTAAAAAGGTCGTTTTTGTCCAATACATTCAATGATATATCGAAGATAGAAACATCCGCCATAGGCGACCATGGATATATTTATCCGCATCGGATGGTATTGAAAAAATAATTGTCGTCTATCTAAATTGCATAAGAATAGACATGTTTATTTCTCTGTTAACAATTAGACTATGCACACTTTCATTGGAAACCACTGTTCCGGAATGTAACAATATTTAAAGTAAGTCGCCTGAAGATTTTTTAGCGTTATGATGAATGTCAAAAGTTATCAAGCAAAAACGACTTTTTTACCTCCATTTTTAGAGAGAGGTTTTCCCTAACCTGTTAAAGCCGGTTATAACATTTCATTATACCGAGAGTAATCTCCCTTTGGTCCATTTTTCGAAGGTGTGAAATTGACCCTAGGTAACCTATAGTTTGTTCCCCCATTTCTGAACTGCATATGCAAATAGGTTACGCAGATAGGTTATGCCAAATGAGTTTTGTTGTAGCTAGGCATTGGTTTTTGACTGAAGTTCATTTAATAAAACTTGCTGTTGCTATCTACGCCGACTTTTTGATTTTATATGTAATAATAATCTCGTTCCCATAGCCGGCCCTAATCTAGCCCATCTCAGAGGCTTCCGGTGGCCTTGACGGTGCCGCTGGCCCAAGAAAAACATTACCCGGTGACCAATTTTCGTCATTACCACGTGTTGCGTAAAGAGTCAAATTTTGTGTGACTGGCAGACTTCTATCATTGGAATTGCGACCTCTATTTCTGAAATATTATCTCAAATTAAATTCCCATATACACGTTTTAATCTTAAAACTGTAGAACGTAAAGTTTCTCTGTCATTCACTTTCGTTTTCGGCTCTCGGCATCACGCAGGTTCGCACACGTATGGTATTGCGTCTCGGTTAGGACCCCATAACCAGGACACACATTGCAGTCAGGTAAGTGAAAGTTGAGAGATTTTACCCTGTTCATATAATCCCACAAAGCACTATATACACCTGGGCTGTACATTATCTATGTATCCAAGAGTGTATCAAAACGCACATGGGTTTCGCGTTCAATTATCTCCCCTTGCCTGGGCTCTTGTGTGTGAAGTTAACATGGAAACTCTGATCAGTACAACCCACGCTTCGATCGGAAATGATTTTCAGGTTACAACAGGAATTTATTAAAATTATGTCATTATGGCACAGAGTTTCGGACATAGTTTAGGCGAACGAATAATCGGCTATCCGTCTTTCGTTTTTCGTAACCGCCAGGCGAACTGAACGATCGTTCTCCCCAAATTTTAAGGCCTGCAATCATATAGTACCATAGCAACCCTCACCGTACATAAATTTATACCAAAATATCTACTATTTCACAAGATAAACGCATGAATAGTTCAGACAATGATTCCATTCACATAAAAAAAACACTATTACATATATTTGATGAGGGCAAAAGTAACGACAAAGTTACTTTTCAAAGGGTGAAAACGAACTTTCTTGGCGCTCAGGGACACAAATTGTGACAAAGTTATGGACGCATACCATCATTGGGAGCCTCATTGATAACCTGAGACCATTCAGCACATAGAAAATAATGGCTTCTGCTACGAAGAACCCAAAAATAACCCATAAAGGTCTTTCCGTGATGTCCGTTCCCTCTTATTACCTGGAAAATGTCGATATCAGATGTTTAGGCACAACAATCCAACTCGAGAAGCCACATACCAAATTAAAGTCGGCTATAACATTTCATTATACCCAGAGTAATCTCCCTTTGCTCCATTTTTCGAATTTACACCTATGGCAAGGAATCCCCCGAAATGAATCGAAAATGACTAACGTTTTTATGGTCACAAACCACTAAAAACAGCCTTACTTAATATATACGCTGCACATATCTTAACAAAACTATATTCCCGAATATTCGCCGCCACAAATCGCCCGCGACGTCAGGTAGCCTGACTTTTCCGCTCGAACATTAAAAAAATTCAGTATACATTTGCCACCATTTTTACGAGCTGCAGCTGCGACAGCGACAGTCAAACTGGCCCCGAGTTTTCCCCTCTTATAATTTTAAAAGGTTGTTTGGATATTTTTTAGTGTTGAATATCTTTATAGAAACATTTTAAAATGTATCACAAACCATTTCTCGTCCAGTCAGGTATAACGAACAATTTCGCCGGTGGTCCAATGGTTGGAGCGTCGGCCTCGTGAGCGGTAGGTACTGGGTTCGATCCCAGGCCGGTTCATACCAAAGACTTGAAAAAAATGAAACTTGTTGCTTCCTCGATTACGCTCAGCATCAGGAGGATAGAACAAGGACTGGTTCGCTCGGTGTCAGTATAATGTGACCGAGTGGGGTGTCATGTCTGTCTACGGCATGATATTTCGGTGGGACAGCACTATAAAATGGCAGCATTAGATCTGCTCTGTTACAAGTACGTACCCCCGCCCCCCCCCCCACTCTTCCCTTCCCTATATAGCTAAAAGCTGAAAAAAAATGTTGAAAGCGACGTTCAACCCTATTCACTCACTCACTCGATGGAAGTCAAGTCCTGATTATAGTCTTAAGTCCAAAAAAATCAATGGTGGATTGTGACCTACAAATATTCAGATTACAATAATATGGCAGTGTTTAAAGGAAAAGTTCGGGTTTGGTTGCCTTTGATACATATTAAAACAACTCACCAAATAGAACCCAAAAGATATTTTTCTCATTTTTAAATTTTAAAACTGCGAAATCGCAGTCCCCATTTTACTGTTTCCAGAAGGCGGATTTGACGTAGGATCAAGGCATGGAGCTCTTCTGTCTGTTCGGGTAATGTATGTGTCTCGAGCTTTCCTTTGGAGCTCTCTAACTTCTGCGGGCGGAACAGGGCGTGCACCTGAGGAATCATCTTTTTCATTGTTAGCTACGGTACCTCCAGGAACCTGTTTGGCCTTTGAACAGGTTTTTTTAAAAGTGACCTTCCTGATGACAAGGTATTTATTTTTCAAAGGACACCTCGAGTTTATGTGATCTCCTGCTCCACAAGTATAACATGTTTTTACTTGAGCGTTATACCATACAGGAAGTCTCATACCTCCAACTAAAATAGAAGGAAGAGTGCGTTTGAATCTCGACATCCAAACTCTTGTCTCAAACTCTCTATCAAACGAATAGAACTCTTTTTTATAGGGAGAGAGAGAGAGAGAGAGAGAGAGAGAGAGAATTAAGATTTAACGTCGCATTCAGCAATATTTCAGCTATATAGCGACGATCAAAAAAAATTCTAAGTAATCAATTCAAAAACTCGGTAAACTAATGCGTTAAAACAGGTACAAACATTAAAATTTGTACAACAAACCAATCTCTCTCAAAGATTTTAAAATACAATCCTCTTTCACTCTGCTAAAAAGATCTTCCAGCGTAGCTGCTCGATAAAAAGTATCCCTTACAATCTTAAAATCTATGCAGTCTATGAGAATATGTTTCACCGTGAGATTTTCATGGCAAGGTATACACCTTGGAATCGGCTCCTGTTTTAGTAAATATTCATGAGTTAATCGTGTGTGACCGATCCTACATCGTCTAATCATGGCCTGGTCGAAACGCTTATGACTGTTCAGATGAGTAAAACCAACCGTTTTTTTGAACTCGTGAAGTTTGTTATTTTCCATAGTATCCCATAAAGATTGAAACAGCTTTCTAACATAAGCGCAGATAGATGGTCTGAAATCGCTGTACGGGATTCCAACAGGATCAACTTCTTCATCTAGACCTGCCTTAGCCAATCTATCAGCTTCAGTGTTGCCTTTGATGTCAACGTGACTAGGCACCCAACAAAACACAATATCTATCTGTTGATCAAATCTGGTGTCATATAATTGTAGAATTTTCAAGATGGTGGGATGAGTTGAATTTCCACTTTTAATTGCTTTAAGGCATGATAGTGAATCTGAGAATATGACATATTTTTTCCTTCTAGTGGATCCAATACCTTCTAAAGCTGAAAATAGAGCTTTTGCTTCAGCAGTAAAAATGGAACTTTTACCTGGCAGACGATACGTTTTAGTTTTGGAACTAAAGATAGTAGCACATGCTACTCTCTCACCATCTTTAGAAACATCTGTATAAATAGCCTGATGTGATCTGTATTTCTCTCTCAGTAGAGCAAATTCTTGTGTATACACGAGCTGGCTCGTGTCTGCCTTTTATAATTAGTCAGTGAAATATCTACTTCTGGCGTGGCTAACTGCCATGGTGGAGTTGGCAAGAGCTGGTTAGGTAAAATTTGACTAACTTTAATACCAGCTGCTACAAGGTGTGGTTTCATACGGACTCCAAGAGGTGGAATAATCGAGAGTTTCTTTGAATGGAAATCTGCGTACTGAGGGTTGAAAACACAGTTATATGCAGGATTTGAGTGGTTCGAACGCAATTTTGTGATATATTGCAGCGATAATTTAATTCTCCGAAGATCTAAAGGAAATTCATCCGCTTCGACATACAAGCTTTCTTTAGGTGATGCTCTGAACGCACCGAGGCAAAGTCTTAGTCCTTGATGGAGAATAGGATCTATCTTTGCCAAATTTGACTTGCTTGCACCATTGTAAACAATAGAACCATAATCAAGTTTGGAACGAACAAGTGATCGATATAAATGGAGAAGAGTTTGCTGATCTCCCCCCCTCCCACTTATAGCTGGCAACTACTTTCAACAAATCTAGAGCTTTCGTGCATTTGGCTTTCAAGCAATTTATATGTGATTTGAATGTTAGACGTTAATCAAACAATATGCCTAGAAATTTGACCTCTTTTACCACTTTGATTTCAGTTCCGTCTAATTCAAGTTCTGGATCTTTGTGCTGGAAATATTTTCTGCAAAAGTGTATACAATTTGTCTTAGCTCTGGAGAATTTGAAGCCCTTTTCTAGACACCATTTCTGAATTCTGTTTAGACAAAGTTGTAATGTTCTCTCAATATTGTGTATACTTTTCCCACTACACGATATATTGAAATCGTCTACAAAAAGTGAGCCATCAATTGATTTATTCAGAACTGCAAAAAAGCTGTTGATCTTGATACTAAACAGAGTAGTAGACAAAATAGTGCCCTGTGGGACACCCTGGTCTTGATCAAAATGAACAGACATAGTTGTACCCAAACGAATTTGGAATTCAAAAATTTGGAAATAAAAACGGGTAAACGGCCTTTTAATCCCATATTTTGAAGATCTTTAAGAATCCCGTGTTTCCATGTAGTTCTGATCACCTGACTTCTGATCACCTGACTTGACTTCTACATCATCGCAAACCTCACTATCACTGACAACTTCATCTTCCGAATTACAACCTTCATCCATCGCGTCAACGAGACACTCGTAGTGGTTTGAGGTTTTCTCATTGTTCCAGGCAGAGACTATCTTCTTATGACGTTCGGTGGGCTTGCCATCAGGGCCTACAGTTTTCCATAAATCTATATAGTGCTGTTGTTTTTGCTGGAGAGCCTTGGCGGAAAGTCCTTTTCGAACTTCTGCGGGCAGAACAGGGCAAGGATCTGAGGAATCATCTTTTCTATCGTTAGCTACTGTGACGGAAATTAATCTGAAATAATACTTTTATGAATAGGGCGAAAATTTATCTGAGATAATATTTTTTCTGTCATAATTGATTCTTGGTCAAGTATCAATTATTTAGATATTACGGAAATTACTGTTGTTATACGGTATTGTTTGTCATATATCAGACACGATCAGCTGATATATGTAAACAAACGCATCTATATTTAGACCTTCGCGTGCACTGCTACGTTGCAGCACGCGCTCTTTGATCTTGGCGTTCAGCCGACGTACAAGAAGCTCCAATTGAGACGAAGAATTTCGCTATCATTGCCCAGTAAATTGTAAGTTTATTACGGAAAGAATTTATATTGCATAAATTCTTGCAGGAAATAGGAAGTACACATATAAGAGAATATTGTCTTGACGTAAAAAGCTTGAACATTTCATATTTACGGAGAAATGGATTTTTATAGTTGAGCCGGTTTTTCGTGTAAATCATTGCAGCGTATAGGGAAACGGCTGTCATCTTCGTTTTGCTATGTCACAAAAAGTGCTCGAATAAATTATTTCTAAATGATTTCATGACAAATCCAACTAAGGTTAGGAAGTATATATATTTTACGAAATAGTCATGAACTGTCAGCACATAAGACGTTCTGGTTGATGAGATCTGAATTTTTGAAGTTTGGCAATTTTCTGACTTCGAGCTTCGAATACCCGCCGCCATATTTGTTAGCCCGGCGGTGTTCGTTTGTCATGATGGAAAATCATTAATTAATCATATTTTGAGATATATTTCTCAAGACAACCTTGCAGTCTTTGAAAATATAATTGTTCAGGCTTACCTTGCTAACTTGGTTGCTGCCTTTGAGGTAATATTTTTCCTTAGATCGGCATTTGTTTCCGCCGATGCGATGAGAAAACATGCCTAATTTTGTATGTAGTTTTCGTGCACACGTCTCGCACAAGTTCGGGAGCGATAACTTCTCCATCTTCGTTTATAAAGTGTTCTTTTTGGAATATAATTATATCCATGGAAAGTTCAGGATATAGGCTTTCGAATGATATCTGGTTCTGCCAACGATTCATCGGAACTGTGTATAATTTTTGCCTCGAAATTGCATATACGTTTTGATAAAGTGCGCTTTCAATTCAGCTTGCCGTCTGCATCAGTTGTCGAGTATATTACGTCACCGCGTTTGCAGAATTGTAATTATTGACCAATCAAAATTCGGTATTTTCGTTTAGCCGTAGAATTTTACGTCATTGGCTTGGCAACTGGTTAGCAACCCAGCACTATAAAAGGCAGAAATTTCGCCAATATGTCAGACGATCTCAGACACTCGGAGGGTAAGGATCTATACCAGCCAGCCTTTAGCATACAGACCAAAAGGACAGCCTACAGTCAAGTGTGAAGATTACAGTTAGGATTACATAGTAGATGATTACATGTTCAATGATTACATGCTGAACAGTAAATGATTACATGGTAAATGATTACATGTTCAATGATTACATGCTGAACAGTAAATGATTACATGTATCATGATTACATGTAATCGTGGTTACATGTCTCATAGTTACATGTCACCTGCTTATATAGGAGAGCTAGGAACAGTGAAATTAACCGTGTACTTCCTATTTCAAGCATTATTTGAGGAACTGAGTATACTTTCACTATAATTGGGAAATACCATATGTCACCAGAAACTTGGAACAACTATATCTGATGATTACATCTATGATTACATCGACAAACTTACCGGATTGAATTAACTGTATATATATTTGATCATCTGATTCAAGAATAAACTGTGTTATGAATATTATTCAACTGAATATATCTGACTTGAAGTTGGTTCTTGTGGAACTGTTCAAATATTAGAAACTGTGATGCCAAGAAGATTACATTATCCGAAATAACTGGTTACAAACTGTCATCCATTAGAAAGTACATAAGTAATCTTAGAACGATTACAAACGTCATCCATAGAAAATGGGGAATCACTAATGTCATCCTAAGATTAAGATATCACTGATGTCAACCATACAGATCGCTTAAGACATCCAGTATCAGGAACGTCATCATCGATAGAGGTATAAGTATTCCATGGAAAGATTACAAGCATCATCAGACGGAAGATTATCAAGAATTCACAGATATAGTCCTGATTTACAGAAATCACAGATCGGTCATATAATACAAATAATGAACTGACTCTATTACATATAAATATAACAGTAGTGAGATAGTATCAATTCTATGATACAACGAGGGAGTAGCAGCGAAGTGAGAGACACAAGAGGAAAGAGCGAGAATCCGAATCCAGTTGGTAGCGGCGTCTCCGGAGTAAGAGAAAGAAAATAGGCAAACACTAAACTTAAATATTTTCCTATTTTTAATGAGAAATAGGTGGTGGCAGCATCGAAAATTAGTGGTAAAAGTGACTTGACTTGAAATATTTGACAGAGTACACCGTACGCTTTTAAAACCGCTACACTACGGTATCTTCAGGAACTTGTTTGGCCTTTGGACAGGTTTTTTAAAGGTGTCCTTCCTGATGACAAATCAGGCATTTATTTTTCAATGGACACCTCGAGTTCATGTGATCTTCTGAACCACAAGTATAACATGTTTTGACTTGACCGTTATACCATACAGGAGGTCTCATACCTCCAACTAAAATAGAAGAAGGAAGAGTACGTTTGAATTTCGACATCCAAATTCTTCGAACTCCTGTTTCACACTCTCTATCAAACGAATAGAACTCTTTTTGTACAGAGAGAACATCACCATAAAACTCTAAAGCACCTCTGATCGCAGAATCTGGGAAATCGCATGGTCCTTTCATCTTTACTAGCAATTTCCCTGGATCTATTTCCTCAAAATGGCCACGTTGATCTCCAACGCGAATACCTTCCAGCACTAGGTGAGTTTTGGCAGTTTCATTTGCTAGCGTGACGTTCCACAGGGTATTTGATACCTGTACTAGACCCTTAAGGACTGACCGTCCTGATCCAACAGTGTCTTTTAATGCGCGATATATATTAATCGCATTAGCTTTCTCTAGACCTTGAAGTTTTAGGCTCAGTGACCTATCAAACTTTCTAAAGGCCATAGTGAAAAAAAAAATAAAAAAATTCAGGGACTATCAATACAACTACAAACTACAAATAGTGACACGCACAAACCCCAACAGTGAGCCCTGAAGTTTCAGTGTATTGTTGTAGAGGTTACAGTGTACGTCTTTGGAGTGAGGCTCCATCGGGGAGTATTCAATGCTTACTCTGTGGGGACGTACACTGTAACCTCTACAACAATACACTGAAATTTCAGGGCCAGGCAGAACAAAAGCCTAGTCCTAAACCCAGCGAGCTGTCTGGTTACAACGAGGAACAAAAGAACAGAGAACAAAGGCTAGCGCACAGCTGTACACTCAGGGCTAAGCCTACAACGCACAGCTATATAATTCTCTATGTTACATGTATTCAACCCACCTCGATATACACAAATATTATGTGCAAATCGACCTACGTCAAACTGAACGAAAAACAAACCAACTTCAGACTAGATCAAGTCAACAAGGAAATATATATACACCAGCAAAATACGAAATATTTACAGACAGCGAACAAACAGAGAAGAGGGATACAGAAAAAAAACACAGACCCTCTCGGTCACAAAGACCGAGACGGTAGTAATGGCAGCTCTCTGCCTTCCCAAACCAGGCCAAACTGACTAAGTCAGAAAAACGCCCTGAACAGCAAAAAACTGAGAAATAATTCCAAACTGTCATCACAGGTATTTGCCAAACGTATTCACAAAATATATTACACAAAAACCAGAGCTAAGATCAGCTGATATGCGCAGAATTAGACAAATTTCTCGGAGCGAAGTGAAAACACGTCCGACTCCCAATCTCTCTACATCCGGGCTCCTAGATGATTACAATTTCGACATGGTAAACTATCCCTTTCTGGACAGTAATATTCCAGTGGGACCTGCATATGGCGTATGCATATCACGCCTAGTAGCATTTGCTAGATCCTGTGTTAAACGTGACGATTTTAATCAACGCCACAAAACATTGTTGCAGAAACTTATAAAACAGGGCTACACCACCAAGCGCCTCCACTCAAAGTTTCTCAAATTTGGCGATACATATCGCATGCTGATAGCAAAATACGAGCGTAGCGTGCAATATCTATGGCGTTACGTTTCGTAACTTGTGTCTAATTCTGCTTAACCCGGGGCTAGGGACCGTATGAACCCATGTACTTCAAGATCCTCGTGGTACTCATATGAACAGTCACAATCAAAGCGTGACTGATATACAACATTCTTTAGATGACGACTTTACAACAAATATTATGGATTAAGAATACTGATCAGCGATACGGATTTGCCGGCATCATGGAATAGGTCTTCAGATTATGGACGCGAATATTCTCTAATGGACGACGGCTGAATTATGAATGACGGACCAGACGCGTGTAATACAACAATGAACCACGCCCACAGGCGTACATGCCACTGCTGCATGGGATGTTTTTGAAATTTTGTATCAAGCTTGTGCGTTATAGATGGAGAAAGATGGAAATATGACGTAGGCTGACTACAAACCTGACAAAAAGCAGCTAGACATCTTATGGATGGCGAAGTGAATCATTCAGATCATGAAATCGGCTCAGTTCCTTCCAAAACAGGCTGTAGTTGCCTCGTGGAAATTCGGATATTTCCGTTCGTGGTCGTAGAGACAAGTGTCCAAAATTCGCGTTCTGGAACTCATTGAAGTGCATACTATAAAGGGTGCCCGAGTTTTCAAACTCAGGCGGGAACCTAAAAACGACACGAGCCAGTTTCCCCATATGACAATTCTGCGATGGCGGGAAATTTCCCATCGCGTTCCTAGACCTCCGTCTGATCGACTGAGGTAAAAACATTTCCTATACTTCTGTGATGGATCTGATTCAAATTCAAGTATCGGTGTTTGGGTTATACTTAATTATTCAACCACGGTTGTCCTCTTTCACTCTCCTCAACTCTATAGCTATACTGACGCATTTATTCAACCTTCCGATAGAAGGAGATACCAGTCCCCAATAGGTGTTCGATGCCCTTTCTCATTTACTGCACCATGAAGGTCATCCCCAGTGACCACACAACAATCCTGACAAAGTTTCACGACATTTGTTCCAAAAGTATGACCTGACTAGTCGGACTAAGTCCGTGTTTCCGGGCCCCGTTAAGCGTTTCTAATTACCCATCCTTCACAGTGCCCCCAATACTGTCGTGGTTAAATTTCGTGAGGTAATCCTAGACAAACAGACAAACAAGATGGTAAGATGATTCTATAGAAGTTTGTGGAGCTCATTTTTGTTTGTCGATAGTTCCATGAACTGACATCAAAAATCCCCTCCTCAAAATTTCATCACATCCCGTCCTCTACATTTACTCAACGCTACTAAAATAAAATTTAGGTTGACATATATTACATGAAAAAAGAATATCTTCAAAAAATAATGTACAATGGAGTTTAAATGGGGAGTGTGCAAAATGCTTATTCTCTATAATAAATATTCTTTGAAATATTTAATTGCGTTTGAAGTCCATATTTGTGACTTGTGAAAACGTAATTCAGCTTTTCGTCTTGAACGATATCGACACAGGTTATATGGTAAGAGTTCATTGATGCTGTTAAGTATGTGTTCGGTCAAATACCATCAAAGATCAGAAGCAACCGTTGCCTTTAGCATATCTTTAATAATGGTGTAGGTGATGCCGGCCAACTCTGCCAACTCCTTGCTGTTTTGCTATCGAGATCGGGAATCGACGTCTAATGTTGCAAAAAAAGAGAAAAAAACCCCACTCAGCGAAAATCAGGTGATCGCATCCTGTTGTACATCCTGTTATATCAGTACTTAACTCTGCATATTTTTTGCTGCATGGTGTGGAACAAAATGACCACCATTACTTCGTGATATCGATAATATATCACGCTTGAAATAACTTAGCAATTCTCTCCATATAAATCGCCAGTACAGTTATTTCTTAAGGATAGCTGACCCATCAGAGAGTCAAAATTGGTCTCTTTTTGTCTTCATTCAAATATTCACTATTTTCTCTAACATTTGGTGAAAAAATGAAATCAAAATTATAAATAGAAGTGCTTCAATATTAGGATTAAAAATTTAGTTTTCTAGGCACTGGAACAATTAAACACATTGCCTTAGCTTGGGCTTGACTACTATTATTGTTTTTGTCTGTTAAATTTCCCTTTCCAAAACTCATTTCCGCAGTTTTATGGTAAGCTAATTACCTATTAGTCCTACTTATTTACATTAATCTACCCCCTTTTGAGCTTTTTGTAAGTTCGGATTAGTTTTTTAATTATTCAACTTTTAAGACAAACGACCGTAAAATAGTACGTTTTTTTCAATTTATTTTAGTAAAATAGCTGTAAAAACAAAACCAGGCAAAAATGAAAAAAATGAAAGAAATAAAGTTTACTAGTTCGAATTGTCTCCTATCAAGGTACTTTCAAGAAATTTCAATTGAAAAATGGACGCCATTGTTTTCATTTTATTTTTTTTAAATTGGAATATTTTCTACTCCGTAGCAGCGTCGCTTATACAAATCATATAGTTGGAATCCCTACGATGTACGCTTTCATAAAATATATAGTTTATTATGGTTATCTTTTATATTTATTGATACAGACGACAAATTGTCACGGGGCTGCCTCTAAGGGGACAGCTATCCTTAAACCGGGTCTCAGTTACAAAAGAAGGCGTCATAATGTATTCGTGTTCACTATCACAAAGGCCAAGAATACCGTGTAGGGTCATAGAGGTATGTGCGGTTTTTCATTCGGCAATTTCCCTGTGCATGGGATATAAGCGACACTCTCACGGACCGCCTGTTATTACTTTATACGGCATCAGTGACCTTCGTGCCAGTGAGCGTCAATACGTTATGACGTCTCTCTGTGTATTTGAGACCCGGTACATGAAACAAATGTACTGGAGTTTCATATGGAGAGAAATACAGTTATTTCAAGCGTGATATATTATCGCTATCACGGAGAAATGTTAGTCAGTTTGTAGAGTTCAGTTTGTTCTACACGATGCAAAAAAAGAAATTTTTGAGAAGCTCCGAAGTAGACGACTAATTAAAATGGACAGATTTCAGGAATGGGAACTTTGGGACCGAACAAATTCATTTTGTGCAATTCCATTGGCTTAAATTCGTCCATTCTCAGTCATGGCGTCATTTGATACGTAGCTCTCCGCATTCCGGTATCGTCATGCACGAGGCAGCACAGAGGGAGGCAGAAGAAAAGCCCACAGAACGGTAGTGTCCAGCCAGAGCGAGCGTAAAAACTACGTCGAAAAAACGTCAGTCAAGAGACGTGATACTCTAAGCATCAGATCACCACACTTTATCTGAGAGATACGATAAATGGCATTCGGGCTGGGCGCTCTTGGGAGTGTTACATTGTATTTGTTCATGGCAAATGGATGATTGGTGATATCGTGGCAGTTCGACAGCAAGGGCTGTTTGTTTGTTTGTTTTTTTTCGGTCTGGCTGCCAGTAAGTCCATAAATTATGAGTAAAATATATTCATAGAATAGTTCATATACTGGGACGACCCGATAGTATGTACCTGTACTCTCCAAGTTTTCGTCAGTGAATGAATGAGGTGCGTAGTCCATACAGTCATTCTAAGCTGTGAACGTTGAAAATACAAAGAAAAGTAACAGATACGAAATGTCGGAGTCTCGTACCTGCCGCGTTAAAACACAGTTCTTGGATAAGTTGAGGAAAATGTTGTCTGTGATTTTACGTTTGTTAATCATCTATGTTGTTCTTGGTCATCACGGTGGGTTAATATGATTCAGTAATTGTCTTGTCTAATATTCATTTCCCATATTTTCTTTACTATTCTTGTGTACTCAAAGTGATGAGGTCGTCTGAGGTGATGCTTATTTTTCAAATTCTAAGAACAATTTCCCCAATGAAGCGACGCCACTCTCACCTCTCCCCGCTCTTATCCGCTTAGTGATAACACTTCCATAATGTGCTTTGTTTCTATTTATGCAGTTCTCGATTATTTATCCTTTGTTCGAATGAGACGAATTCCTCCCATTCTACTCTTATCAGTTGAAGTATTATTACGTTCGTAAGCAAACCCAGAACCCTAAAAACTTGGATCTGTTTTACTAATCTCCAGCATGGGTTATAGGTAAAAAAAAAACTGAAGGGTTTTATATATCACCCAAAAGTGGTTCTCTCAGCACCACATCGAGCCCACGTTGGTGGCATACAGGACAATTAAAGATTCGAAAATGATTATTTGTAGAACATTACCCGTGTTTAAAGATGAGCGGGATAAGAACGCTTTTGAAAGGGCTCTTTGTCCGGTCGAAAATTCAGACAATGATCTATTGTTCAACCTGTATACAGCTGAAAAGTTATGAGTGGAGACCCATTGTTGTCTTCAGCTTTGACTATTGTATGTATCATTTCGTGATCCTTACCAAACAAAATGGACCAGGAAAAGCGTGGTGATTCTGTATAGAGCCGCCGAAAAGGTTAATTATGAGCTCGTTACCCCACTGCTCTTGTTTAGAGAAATAACTCATGGGAAAGTCGCTTGACTAGAGCAGATTTCACTCAAAGAAACAATTTCCTCAAAGAAAGAATTTACTACCTTATTGAATATGCAAGATTATTGGGCAAAAATTTAAAAACCCCTGTCAACTAACTTCATTAGTTAGTATTTTTTGAAGGGGTGTAAGCCCCCCCCCCCTCACATGAGAACCTATTAATATTATGCATGGATATACATGTACATGGTGTATGATTAAATGTCATATCATGTGTATAATAATGTGTGAAATATGATTATATATCTTCTGGTATGTCATTACGTCATAATGTATTGTGCGAGAACCAGAAGTATTGTGCTCTTGAAAGAGACACCTCACTTGTAACCAGAGTATTCATAATGGCATAAGCCAGTTTTGTTTTTGGTGTACAATTCAAGATTTAAAATAGTTCTTTGAAGAACCCTATGCATGATTGCAACTGAGAAAAAATAATATGGTTCTCTACTTAAATTTCTCAGAAGGCACTTTACAGAACCATCCAACATTCCGCTTGGACAATCCTTTCTCCGTGGCAAATAGGCTGAGTAATTCATTGAAGCGAATGGAATTCCGAATGCGATTGACGGCATGTGTACCTGCGTGAGTGCGTGATTGAGGTAGTCTGTATGTACCGGATGGAGCGACATTTCTGGCGCCAATTGCAGACCATTCTTTTATTTCGCGCGAACAATAAATAGTGCAATTTACCTAGGGAAATGAGGTACCAAGTGTTATGTTCTAGAACCAGAGTTAAAAGTATCCAGTGAGACAATCGGATCAAGGATCTTTCGATCTTTCAGGCAGAGATTATTTCTGTAGTGACTTTCCGGGACACCAATTCGATAATATTCATTTCCTCGTGCGACAGTTTACAGAATTTTCGCAATGGCTACCAGAGGGACATTTTCTGGCTTTCCAAAATGAATTTATGACGAATAAAATACCAGAGCCCTACTTTATTCAAATTTGTCGCGTTTCTCTCGATATCAGCATTTGCATTTACAACGTGTGTTTTTATTTTGGGTCTGGTACAGTACAAGAGCTTTCTTGTAGAAGATGGTTAATTTCAATTACACGTCCATATCTCGCAGATTTAGGGAAATGGTGCTAGTTTTAACTAAGTATCGCTCTCGTACACAGGCAAACTTTTACCGTTCAGTACCGTTCAGCTCTGTACCACTCAGGTGTAGTTCAATTTCATGTTTCATGTCAACTTCTAGATAACCTATTGGTACTGCACGGATATTTTAACCTTGGTGCCGTGAGGTCCTGACTGAACATTACTGTTCAGTTACCAGTCAGTTAACATGTCACAGTAAATGACGGTTTCTTTCCATTTATCTACCGGTAACTGATTGTCAACCGATTGAAAACCACCATAATCCCAACTTTGCAGTTCCGTGCAGTTCTCACTCGAAGGCTTCTGCTCGGTTACTGATTGGTAACCGATGGGTTATGTCATAAATAAAATGTATGGTAATTGATTGGTGACCGTTTGGTACTGTGCAGTTACTGATTGATAATCAACTTGACAAATGAACAGTACCGCAAGGGGATCAGTCACTGATAAGTACTGATAGATAAGAAGAAATGAGTTGGTAGCCGTTCAAAACCGGAGCTATAACCATACTGATGTGTTACTGTTATGTAACCAAGTGAAGAAAATTGAGTTGGTAACACAACGATAACCTCTTGGTAACTGCTTGGTAGCCAATCAGTAGATAATTCATAGGATCCAATGGATGACCAATCATACCCGGTTGGTTACCGATTTGTACTGATCAGTTGAAAACTGAACGGTACTGCAAGTGGACCGTTCTTACCGGTACCAATCAGCAATTCCCCAACCAATAACCAACCAGTTGCGGAGTGATATTGGTTGCTAGTAGATCGCCTGTGTATTCATATATGTCATAAACTCAGTTTGGAAAGCTGTAAAACAGGAAAGGTGCAGAGCGTTCCATCTTTCTACTTTCAATAATGCGAGATGGAAAGCTGAATTGTCCATTGTTGCACGGAGCGGGAACACCTAACTTCGAATCGTGTTCGGAAACATTTAAGTTCGAATCCTGATCTGCAACATCGAAATATCAAGTCTCTTTGGAAACATCTAACCGCGTTTAGGGACGTTTAATTCAAACACTGTTCGGAAACATCCACATTCGATTCCGGGTAGAGAATCGGACTAAAACCAAACAGTACCCTCCGTTGGTGAGCATTCGATTCAGAATCAGACATAATCCTGTTCGGAAACATTTAAATCTGAAATCGATACTGAGAAGTTCAGGAAACGTCTCATTTTCGCCGAAGCTTTAACTTATTGATATCATTGATTGAACTGTATCATATATCTTACTACATGAGGTGATATTCTTCCCAAAGCAGTAGTCATGTTAATTGTTCAAAACACCATCACACCTCACAATAGAATAAATATAAACGAAAAAAATATATACCCGTCACAAGAGAAATATATCTAAAATGGTATGCTGTTCCCCCTATGTTTTTTTAGTTATGTTTTTGACCCATGTCCATTATAATTCGCCAAACTATGTTCTTGTTCATTTGATCACCGAACATCATTTTATTTATGTTGTAGTCTCATTGACCAAGACAACAGAGAAGACACTGTTTACAGCGTTTACGAAAGCTGAATCCTGGAACAGGGCAAACGAAGTATGTCAGGCAATAGGAGGGAGACTGCTCAAAGTCGACAGAGAAGCTAAACACGGTATCATACAATATTTCATGGAACAGGAGCCATGGAGAACGACGGCAGTTTCGTGAGTACATGTAGATCATACATTTGATATTCCTGCAACAAATGTATATGATTATTAACCTTTTTGGTGTTCCAACATTGCCAGAATGTCAAATCAAACACTTGTATATTTTGACGAGATCTTGTCTTTGCTTCGTTGGATCCGAAGGTCGGGGGAGGGTGTATATAAAGTATATAAAAGACATACGATTGAACATAATTTTGTATTTCTATGTTTCCGATAACAAGCGATTGGTGGGGCAGGAATGTCATTCTATGATATTGCCGTGATCGTGATCTCAGTATTACCATACTTATACGATAACTGAAGAGTAGGAATCTCTGGGCAGAGAACGTTCCTTTGTGTATACTCATGTTATCTCTGGGCAGAGAACGTTCCTTTGTATATACCGGTGTGGAGGCTAAGAATATTTGGTGGTTGGGAGTGTCCGGGTCCAATCTCCCAACCCAGCTAGGACACATTTGTCGACATGGAGAACAAGTGTCCGTCCTTGGTTGAAATATAAAAGCATTTGAGAAGGGACACTAATCACCAGGACATTCTTATCCATCACACATGTTATCTCTGGGCAGAGGTGTATATATATATCCTGTTATCTATCTGGTTCTATCACTACTTAAACTAATTAGCGAATAATAACATTTAGTGGATATGTTAGTGGACAATGAGTTAACAATGAGCGTTATCTTGGTTGTAGAAAGTGGTACTTCCACTGGATTGGGTTGTTTGACCACGATATTCCTAATGGACGGTACAGATGGTCCGGGGAATGTACTGGGATTGACGAATGGAGTAAGTGGTACCCTGAACGACCAGACAATGCTGGTACTGAGCACTGTATCATGAGTAACCCGATGACAGGAGAATGGGATGATATGAACTGCAGTTCGTCATATCCATTCATCTGTGAAAATGTAACACCAGGTTTGTGGATCATTTGTCTTGATTATATTACAAGCGTCTAGTCCGTCATTCATAATCCAGCCGTCGTCCATTAGAGAATATCCGCGTCCATAATCCAAAGACCTATTCCATTTCCATATAACAGTATTAGCACCAAATTCAAAAAGGCAAAAGTATACATAAACATAGGCTTGTTTCCTGCAAGAGAGAAGCGGTCAACAATTTTCAATGATGCCGGCAAGACATCATGATGTTCCAAAATATCAAATCCGTATCGCTGATCAGTATTCTTAATCCATAATAGTCGTTATAGAGTCGTCATCTAAAAATGATGTACCTCAGCCACGCTTTGATTGTGACTGTTCATATGAGTACCATGAGGATCTTGAAGCACATGGGTTCATACGGCCCCTAGCCCGGGTTAAGCGGAATTAGACACAAGTTACGAAACGTAGCGCCATAGATCTTGCACGCTACGTTCGTATTTTGCTATCAGCATGCGATATGTATCGCCAAATTTGAGAAACTTTGAGTGGAGGCGCTTGGTGGAATAGCCCTGTTTTATAAGTTTTTAATAGCCGAGTTCACATTTTCAGACAACTGTATGGTTTGTATATTTCTTTATATATTTTTTGTTTTGTATTGATATATATTAACCCTATTATTATTCATGTAGGATTGGATATTGAACTTCCTCACAGTCCAAGTTCATTATAACTCATACACCAAACACATGTGAGGAAAAAGAAAGAAAGATATATTATAAAGGGATGAATATGTTGCAGCGGTCGTCTCATTGTAAGATTGAGCCACCGCTAGCGAACAAAATCACCAATTTGAAGTTCAGCTGAATCAATCTTAGAGAGGTGTGATTCCTTCAATCAATTCGATTCACGCTGGCGGCTAAATTATTCTTTCTTTCCAATTCCACATATTCAATCGATATTGATATCTGCTGGTGCGTGCGTTCATAGTCTCGCTTTACTGTTAGCATGATTTGTATATATATTTTTAATTATTCATCATTTTTATGTCATATTCATTTGTGGGAATAAAGTATTGGGGGATCAGATAGGATTGTATCTCTATGGAAATCGTCTTAGCTAAACATAACACCTTCGTAAGCTGATCCTTTCTGATATCATTATCCGACATAGATGAACATATGTTAGTCTAAAATAAGATGGAAAGATATAGGATAGGTAGGAATGAACATAGGCCTACCTGCGAACGTTATCAACGAAGTTTATGTACCAATAGTGTCTATACCCATTGGTTTTTTTTACTGTTTTAGATTTGCGTTTTGTGTGGTTGTTTTGTATTCCTTAATTAATACGTTTCTAAAAGGTAGTCGTACTCAAATCTTAAGAATTACATCCTTCAAATCCAACTATTTATGAACTGAAACATCAACCCTATTCATGTATTTGCTCATTAGTCAGGCGGTTAAATCATATAAACGACTGATTGACCGATTTCCTCCTGTATCTGATATGGATATGTCATGTTTGTAGCTTTATGAAGTTTATATACCCTATTTGACTTTGTTTTTGGCACAATTCCAATCATTTTAAGAAATAAAGGCAACCATAACAACCAGTTACTAAGGGCTCTATTTTGAAGTTTTTGCAAGCTATGAAATCATAATTACCGAATACCCAGTAACTACGGTCTATGCTATTCATATTCATTAAAAGCATCCATTTACCACTTGGTAAGATAAAGCACTTTGTTACTGGTTGCTATGGTAAATATATTTCTGAAACTATTTTGAACGAAGTAATATAAGTGATACCCAATAAATCAGAATCCTAAATATCCTATAAAAGAAAATAACCACTTTTGTCTATCTAATTATCCCTAGTTAAATGCGTGAAATCATCAAAGCTCATTTGCATGCCAGGCCCAAAATTCTTTGAAGTGCAATATCTCAGCAGATATTGGGAATATCTTCAAGAAATGCATTTATAATTTTCAGATAAAATATGGCAACAACATATATTTTCTTGATAAGTTTTAATCTGATATCTGGGTCAGGGAACTTCAAGTATTACAACATGGCAAATGGTAATGAATGGATGTATATGGCATTCACTGGGCGGCTGGAAAACATCACCATTATAAGAAATTCCATTATTCGTGACTTTCCTAGACTAGGTCAGCTGGAGATATTTTTTCACTGACGGTAGTAGTACCACTGCCAAATCAGTATCAGGTCCTGACAAAATATAGAATGAGAATGTCCAGTTTGGCGTTTCTTTAGTCATAATCTCAATATCTGTAGACTAATGTGTTGAAAGGATTAGACTCCATAGGAAATGATCACATATACAATCCAAAAATCTCACTCATGTTTGGAAACCGCTTTGAAGGTTCAATATTCACGAATCTAATCATTTTCAGATTCATAGATTATCATGTACATTTCCTGATTCCAAAACAGGTGTGTGTATGGCCACCAATGTGTTGTTTAGGATCGTCACGTTTCAAGCCGATTCAACGAGTAAGCTTTGGTAGAAATCGTCAAGTCAAGATTCCCATGAATCTTACTGAGTTTCTTCGTATCCAGACCAGCGTTGGTGGAAATGTCTCGTCACTGCACCGTGTGCACATTACACAATGTGATCGGATTGCCTGAACATACGTTATTAACTGAACATGTCCTGTTTATTCTTAATATTTTGATTTATTTAGAGTTAAGGCTATCAAAAACTGTGGACATTTTGTTTTGTTTACGTATTCTAAAATACTGCAAAACAAAATGGGCACAGTGACAGCTATGTTGATATTCCCTATAAAAGAACTGTCTTCGTTTCAGGAGGCTGTATATATGAGGACCATTCAAGCTTTTCGTGTTCTGCTTCACACAACTACACCACAAACAGTTATCGGACACGACTTGGACTGCGTGTACTTGTAAGGAGAGATGTACTAAGGAAAAGCATTACAACAATGGCCAGGAATGTTGGGGCGTCCTGTACTTCTCCTCTTCTCCGGTCACAATGATGAACACTGCTGCTCGCGTCACTGCACCAAGGGTATACACGGCATCGATCCGAGTGCGCTATGGAAGTAATGTATATGTAAATTAAATACATACAGTGACAATCTGCGACGTTCACTGGGCCAATATTGTGTGATTTATTAACCCTATCTGGCCTGGGAATTTTGTGACCTGACCAAACTCTTGTGGTAGGATTTCGACCTCCCTAAATATTTTTCTTTCCCCTTGCATTAGGGGGATGAAAATCACCTAACTATACCCATGGGTCTACTTCTACCGCCATGTTACTTTCAACCAGCGCATGGCGTCAGTTTATCTGGATTTGTTCTGGACTGACTACTATACATCAGTACATGTCATGTGACAAATAAATATTTAGGTTTCTTTTTGGTAGGAAAATTTGTATTTTTTCTTGTACAGCTACCGTCGACTCCAGCTATATACCCACTGACAACAGTAAAATGTCCTCCTGTTTCCTGTATCAAAATTCCTCTGAAGCGACGAACCCATCATGTCCAGAAACCTCGACATCATCTGTAGCTCAGTCCACCACCACTACTGAACAATCCAGCCCGACCAAGACAACTGATGAAGGTGAATAATGATCTCATCATACTTAGAGATAATGGTACTTCTTCAGAACACTTGTGATTGTCTCGTTATTCCTTAATGTTACAGGGCCATAAAGGGGTAGTGAGACAGAGTATGGTTCCGAAGCAGCACCTTTTTGCCTTATTAGACAGAAAGTGCGAAACGTCAAGTTTGGGCAACACACTAAAGGCCCATTTCGACGGCACGCGTTTTCGCAGCGACAACAGCATCCGAAAAGTAGCCCTCAAATTGATTTCAAATTTGGAGAGTGGCTTCATGTAGGCAAGCAGAAGCTCAGTACTGTGTTCTGATAAAATGAGTCGTCAAATATGACGGCTTTCGCCATTTTGCAAGCGTTTCAAATGCTGGATGTTTTCCACTTTTAATATTCAGATTTACTTATTTACACTTTAAAAGACAAACTCATTTGTCCACACAAAGCTGTGCCTACATACAAGAGCAGTAAATTAAGTTTCTTCTTATGTAGCTATTGTTATACACTCTCAAACGGATTCACGGATTTCTCCTGAATAGTCAGACCATACATCCACAACTCAATGTTCATGGATTTCATCCTGCAATTCAGGGATTTCTCCATCGGAATTCATCCTGAATGTCAAGTTGAAACCCCTGAAACTGAGTTGTAGATGTATGACCCGAATTTCGGGAGAGATCACTGAATTCCCCATCTAATATAACAGGGCTTATTTAATAGCAATTAAGTGTTACATAACACCTTATATATGTGTTATCGGGAATATGTTCCTTTCAATGGTCATTTTACTGGGGGGATTCAATCAGTTTATTTCATGATATTGAACGGTTGTTTATGCAATAGTGTGAGTTCCTATACCTGTCAATCTCAATGCCATTATATATTTACTTCTGCAACAGCTACCGTGCAAGAATCCGTGACAACCACAGAAAAACTCTTGTCAACAGAGCATGTTCTATCATCTGATGCGACCGTATGGCAAGCCGTTTTACTTTTTATTCGGCATTTGCTGATATCATTAAATATTTGCTGATATCTTCAAATGATTTGATGATATCATCAAATGATTTGCTGATATCACCAAATCAGTCGATTTGCTGATATCACCAAATGATTTGATGATATCACCAAATGGTTGATGATATCAGCAAATCATTTGATGATATCATCAAATCGAGTGATTTGCTGATATCAGCAAATCATTTGATGATATCATTAAATATGGCGGAACGTGAAAATAAGCCTAACTGTTAATGCCTGCTCCCTTCTCATCCTGTTGTTTGATAATTTATACCTTGTGGTAAAGCTATCTACCGACAAATCACATGCAATATATATTACGGTACTTATAAAGACCCGGACAATAACAATAAAACCTATCAAACCTCTGGCATATACCTTACGCCAATCTTTACTAATAAATGACAAATAGAATCATGAATATAAGGGCAATCAAATAAATATACAGCAGGGAAGATAAACTTTTCCATCGCGGGTTGTTGACTTGTAGACACAAATTCATTAGATCTGCATTTGAGTATAATCGGGGTGAGGCGAAAGGGGATAATGATTTCGGGAAAGTCGGTCAGCATGGAGCATGGTAGGCCCTATATTAAGGCAGAGCCGATTGTCGCACATACAACAATAAATTAATCTCTATGACCCGTTACTGACCCGTAACAGGAGACCAGGCTGTTACGATAAAGACAGAACTAACCAAGTCTCAATTAAATCGTATGGCTTCTTTTTATCTTTATATGATGTGGGTACTGTAATCAAATAGTACTAAAGCCGATACAGATTGAAACAGTTGTGTGACATTATTTATCTAAGCATGTCCCCTGTAAATTCAGTATGATCTCAAGCGCTATTTGTTGAACATTCCGATCACTTTTCAATTCTGTGTTATATCTATGTTGACCGTGATGTACACAGAAACTCGTGTGCGAGGTAGGTCCACCACAGTGGTTAATGGTCAGGACTTACAGGTCAACCGCCTCTAATGGGGGCAGAAATAGTGAAGCGAGCCTGTGAAACGGAACATGCGCTGTGACGAAGTTTATTGTCATTCTGAACAGGGAGCCTTCCCTGTTATGGTTCATACTTTGACCTTCCACCACATTTAATGATATCATCAAATATAAAGTATTTGCTGATATCATCAAATCATTTGCTGATATCAGCAAATCAATTGCTGATATCAGCAAATCATTTGATGATATCAGCAAATCATTTGCTGATATCAACAAATAAAGCGTTTTTGATGATATCATCAAATGATTTGCTGATATCAGCAAATCATTTGATGATATCAGCAAATCAGTTGCAGATATCATGAAATGATTTGGTGATATCAGCAAATATTTGATGATATCACCAAATATTTGCTGAGAGCAAATATTTGTTGATATCAGCAAATATTTGATGATATCAGTAAATCATTTCATGATATCAGCAAATATTTGATGATATCACCAAATACTGAATAAAAAGTAAAACGGCTTGCCATACGACCGAAAGTATTGCCTCAACTAAGCGCAAAGCAAAGAAGAAACCAAAGTTCAAACCTTATAGACCGCCGCCAGTTATGATCAACGGTATGGTGATTTCCTGTCAACTATCCCTCTCCAGAAGCAAATAACTGTGCTCATCGATACACATCTCACGGGGTGGCAGAGTTGGAGAATGACGTGGAGTGTCTCCTTACTTAGAGTCTACTCTAACCTATTCTGGTATTTGCATAAGAAAAGAGAAAATACAGTGATAAATATTTCCAATTTCGCAAATCGATGATGTACATGTATAATAATCTATTCTCCCTTCATGTATATGCTGACTTAGGATATCTTACCACACCTAGCGCAAGACTAATTTCACCAGAATACAATTGTGACAAATCGCCATCAATTCTAGGGAACGTCAGGAGCTATCCAATCGAGAAGTTGATGGGGATGGAAACTTAAGAAGTGTCATGTAGCAAAAAAAAAATCCCTCCAAAACGACGAAAAAGTAAAAAAGTGAAAAAATAATGACCAATAACATGTGAAGTGTGAATAATTCGTGGAAATGGTCTGAGCAATATGAAGATTTAATGCCGAATATGCCCCTTCTGCTCCGTGAATATACAGTTTATATTGATGTAAGCATTCCTATTAACATGAGTTTTTCAAGAATTGTTCGTCATATAAAACGTATTATGAACACCGAAGGAAGTTCTAATCTACAACATGATAGTAGGGTGTCCACAACTAAACACGTATTGACCTTTGACGTTCGTATGTCATTAAATCTGACTTGCCCCGACATGTTCAGACTTGCTTGTTCATGGCCTCCAGAGGTTCAAATTTATTCATCTTACCGCATTTTTACACACAATCACGTGATCGGAAGTGACCTTTAACCCTGAGCACGCGCACAACCAACACCGGAAAATGCACTGTACATGGTCAAAGGTCACTTCCGGCCACGTGATTCTAGATCAAAACGCCCTCCGATGCGAATTCGATGAACTAGTTTGAACGTACCGCGGCTCTGAACAAGACTGAACATGTCGGGGCAAGTAAGAGCATGTCTGATATTTTCCCGTTACATCATCAATTCTGAGAAAAATAAATGTTTTGGGAAAGCCCGATACGTCATCAGAGTATGTAGGGACGTGAATGCGTTGGGAGCTGTACGGAGCTAAACCCTTTATTATTACATAGCTGCCCAGTAAACCGCCTAATTGAGTGTTTCAACACGGCATACATCTATAGCCATTACCATTTCACAGAATACATTCAGCTTGACCAGTTTATATTCTGTGATATATTGGAGATATATAGCAGAAACAGTGGGCTAACATTTTCTGGGATTCGAACCTGTACCATGCATCACGACCGGCCCCGGGGATTGGTGCGTTAAATCCACAGGGGTATTCGATTCAGTTATTTTTATACGGATAGAATATCCTTTGATACTATATAATGGTCAGTTTGGATAGTATCTATCACCAGCCACTATCTCAAGCATAGTGGCAATAGGGCAACCCACTCGACGATCCCGATCCAGCTGAGAAGTCGTAGATTTTATAATGGGCCTATGCAGGTCTGTGCTAGACGCCCCTACACGTGAAGTGGTCTCAGGGCCGTTGTGTGACTTTGACTGATGAAGAGATGTCTGCTTGTGCTGTCGGGGAATAGTAGTGAAAGCGCAGACATAGTCACAAGCGCACTCAGCATTAGGGACCTACCGGCTCCCCTATACACAAATCAATTGGATGTGAGGGTGAATGGATTTCCGTTGTGTACAGTGTTTATACCTTTCTACGTCTCTGATACGTGCATGCACACTCGGGGAGTAGTAGAGAAAGGGTATGTTGGGATGCGCATGGAGGTGTTTGGGGAGATTTGGGCCATACTTGATCCAAATGTGTCGCTTTATTGACGCTCCTTTTGTGTAAAATAGAATGGGATGGATGACCGCTGATACACGTATGCGCGCAGGTGAAGTAGTAGGGAAAGGGCATTTTCGAAGGCGCGCATACGCATGACCTTTGGCCTCGGATATACCGTATATATTCAATTCACATCAGGCAGTCCCATTACAGCGCTTCACAGTGAGGCTGTTGCTTACGAGATTGCGACGTCATGAGTAATAGAAAAAGCGCATATACGCTTGGATGTGCACTGGGATTAGGCTTCTACATACACCCGTATACACTGGCCAATACCGGTGGGAATCTGGGGGTGAATGAGCTCCTGTTTTGTAAAGAATCGTTGCCGTCGTAGGTCCGATGATACGTGCATGTTCGGGTGCGCAGGGGAGTATTGGTCAAATTTGCTCCAAATGTGCCGAATAACATGTGAAGTGTGAATAATTCGTGGAAATGGTCTGAGCAATATGAAGATTTAATGCCGAATATGCCCCTTCTGCTCCGTGAATATACAGTTTATATTGATGAAAGCATTCCTATTAACATGAGTTTTTCAAGAATTGTTCGTCATATAAAACGTATTATGAACACCGAAGGAAGTTCTAATCTACAACATGATAGTAGGGTGTCCACAACTAAACACGTATTGACCTTTGACGTTCGTATGTCATTAAATCTGACTTGCCCCGACATGTTCAGACTTGCTTGTTCATGGCCTCCAGAGGTTCAAATTTATTCATCTTACCGCATTTTTACACACAATCACGTGATCGGAAGTGACCTTTAACCCTGAGCACGCGCACAACCAACACCGGAAAATGCACTGTACATGGTCAAAGGTCACTTCCGGCCACGTGATTCTAGATCAAAACGCCCTCCGATGCGAATTCGATGAACTAGTTTGAACGTACCGCGGCTCTGAACAAGACTGAACATGTCGGGGCAAGTAAGAGCATGTCTGATATTTTCCCGTTACATCATCAATTCTGAGAAAAATAAATGTTCTGGGAAAGCCCGATACGTCATCAGAGTATGTAGGGACGTGAATGCGTTGGGAGCTGTACGGAGCTAAACCCTTTATTATTACATAGCTGCCCAGTAAACCGCCTAATTGAGTGTTTCAACACGGCATACATCTATAGCCATTACCATTTCACAGAATACATTCAGCTTGACCAGTTTATATTCTGTGATATATTGGAGATATATAGCAGAAACAGTGGGCTAACATTTTCTGGGATTCGAACCTGTACCATGCATCACGACCGGCCCCGGGGATTGGTGCGTTAAATCCACAGGGGTATTCGATTCAGTTATTTTTATACGGATAGAATATCCTTTGATACTATATAATGGTCAGTTTGGATAGTATCTATCACCAGCCACTATCTCAAGCATAGTGGCAATAGGGCAACCCACTCGACGATCCCGATCCAGCTGAGAAGTCGTAGATTTTATAATGGGCCTATGCAGGTCTGTGCTAGACGCCCCTACACGTGAAGTGGTCTCAGGGCCGTTGTGTGACTTTGACTGATGAAGAGATGTCTGCTTGTGCTGTCGGGGAATAGTAGTGAAAGCGCAGACATAGTCACAAGCGCACTCAGCATTAGGGACCTACCGGCTCCCCTATACACAAATCAATTGGATGTGAGGGTGAATGGATTTCCGTTGTGTACAGTGTTTATACCTTTCTACGTCTCTGATACGTGCATGCACACTCGGGGAGTAGTAGAGAAAGGGTATGTTGGGATGCGCATGGAGGTGTTTGGGGAGATTTGGGCCATACTTGATCCAAATGTGTCGCTTTATTGACGCTCCTTTTGTGTAAAATAGAATGGGATGGATGACCGCTGATACACGTATGCGCGCAGGTGAAGTAGTAGGGAAAGGGCATTTTCGAAGGCGCGCATACGCATGACCTTTGGCCTCGGATATACCGTATATATTCAATTCACATCAGGCAGTCCCATTACAGCGCTTCACAGTGAGGCTGTTGCTTACGAGATTGCGACGTCATGAGTAATAGAAAAAGCGCATATACGCTTGGATGTGCACTGGGATTAGGCTTCTACATACACCCGTATACACTGGCCAATACCGGTGGGAATCTGGGGGTGAATGAGCTCCTGTTTTGTAAAGGATCGTTGCCGTCGTAGGTCCGGTGATACGTGCATGTTCGGGTGCGCAGGGGAGTATTGGTCAAATTTGCTCCAAATGTGCCGAATAACATGTGAAGTGTGAATAATTCGTGGAAATGGTCTGAGCAATATGAAGATTTAATGCCGAATATGCCCCTTCTGCTCCGTGAATATACAGTTTATATTGATGAAAGCATTCCTATTAACATGAGTTTTTCAAGAATTGTTCGTCATATAAAACGTATTATGAACACCGAAGGAAGTTCTAATCTACAACATGATAGTAGGGTGTCCACAACTAAACACGTATTGACCTTTGACGTTCGTATGTCATTAAATCTGACTTGCCCCGACATGTTCAGACTTGCTTGTTCATGGCCTCCAGAGGTTCAAATTTATTCATCTTACCGCATTTTTACACACAATCACGTGATCGGAAGTGACCTTTAACCCTGAGCACGCGCACAACCAACACCGGAAAATGCACTGTACATGGTCAAAGGTCACTTCCGGCCACGTGATTCTAGATCAAAACGCCCTCCGATGCGAATTCGATGAACTAGTTTGAACGTACCGCGGCTCTGAACAAGACTGAACATGTCGGGGCAAGTAAGAGCATGTCTGATATTTTCCCGTTACATCATCAATTCTGAGAAAAATAAATGTTCTGGGAAAGCCCGATACGTCATCAGAGTATGTAGGGACGTGAATGCGTTGGGAGCTGTACGGAGCTAAACCCTTTATTATTACATAGCTGCCCAGTAAACCGCCTAATTGAGTGTTTCAACACGGCATACATCTATAGCCATTACCATTTCACAGAATACATTCAGCTTGACCAGTTTATATTCTGTGATATATTGGAGATATATAGCAGAAACAGTGGGCTAACATTTTCTGGGATTCGAACCTGTACCATGCATCACGACCGGCCCCGGGGATTGGTGCGTTAAATCCACAGGGGTATTCGATTCAGTTATTTTTATACGGATAGAATATCCTTTGATACTATATAATGGTCAGTTTGGATAGTATCTATCACCAGCCACTATCTCAAGCATAGTGGCAATAGGGCAACCCACTCGACGATCCCGATCCAGCTGAGAAGTCGTAGATTTTATAATGGGCCTATGCAGGTCTGTGCTAGACGCCCCTACACGTGAAGTGGTCTCAGGGCCGTTGTGTGACTTTGACTGATGAAGAGATGTCTGCTTGTGCTGTCGGGGAATAGTAGTGAAAGCGCAGACATAGTCACAAGCGCACTCAGCATTAGGGACCTACCGGCTCCCCTATACACAAATCAATTGGATGTGAGGGTGAATGGATTCCCGTTGTGTACAGTGTTTATACCTTTCTACGTCTCTGATACGTGCATGCACACTCGGGGAGTAGTAGAGAAAGGGTATGTTGGGATGCGCATGGAGGTGTTTGGGGAGATTTGGGCCATACTTGATCCAAATGTGTCGCTTTATTGACGCTCCTTTTGTGTAAAATAGAATGGGATGGATGACCGCTGATACACGTATGCGCGCAGGTGAAGTAGTAGGGAAAGGGCATTTTCGAAGGCGCGCATACGCATGACCTTTGGCCTCGGATATACCGTATATATTCAATTCACATCAGGCAGTCCCATTACAGCGCTTCACAGTGAGGCTGTTGCTTACGAGATTGCGACGTCATGAGTAATAGAAAAAGCGCATATACGCTTGGATGTGCACTGGGATTAGGCTTCTACATACACCCGTATACACTGGCCAATACCGGTGGGAATCTGGGGGTGAATGAGCTGTTTTGTAAAGAATCGTTGCCGTCGTAGGTCCGGTGATACGTGCATGTTCGGGTGCGCAGGGGAGTATTGGTCAAATTTGCTCCAAATGTGCCGAACTTGGCGTCATCCTGAAGTTCTGCTTCTGCTTGTGCACCCGAGGAGTAGTACAGGAAGGGTTTGTTGGGATGCGTACATACGCAAGGTGTGGTATGTAAGATCTTGCGCTCGGGAGTATACAAAGTAATGCCGGTCAGATGCCGGGATGCTCCATACTTACGGCTAATAAACACAGCCAATTTCGGAGATCTACACTCATATGTTGCAATTTCTCATGGATCTACGTCAGTCAGTACCAAAAACCATGTTTATTGCAATGAGTATATCACTTCATGGAGCAGTTGGATTCGGACCAGTACTGACATGTGCGGACCTTTAGGAAATCCCGAAACATTCCTCTTGGAAGATCCACATTAGCTCTCCCCAGAACCCAGCGCAGCATGAGAAGAATCAGACGAGCCGCCCAATGAGGTATTAACGGAACAGAACGGTGTGGCCGCTATGTACTAAGTCAATGACTCACCATCCGTCGATACATTTACCGCCATCGTCCTATACTGGGACTGCTCAATTTCTGGTGACTCGACAACACCAGTAATGATCACTGCCTTAGCCCTCCTGGCGGTGTTGGATTGGGGTGTGTTTCACAAAGTGTCGGCCCTCATCTCTCTACTCAACCAACTTAGGACGACGACCTCTCCGTCTGTAACGGCAGATCAGGTGACATTGAAGAACGTCACGACACGGAGCATCAAACGAGTGATCATCTACAAGGTCACGATCCTATCTACCGCCAGCACCACATCGAACGTCAGACCCAACCCCACCTCTTAATCTCAGCCCTACCCATTCACGACCCAGCTCATCACGTTACAAACGACGTCTGCACCACAAATATAGCCGCGCATTCCTCATCATCGAGGTAGAAGATATCCACCTACATCGGATCTTCCTAAACGTTTCGTGGGCCCATGCCAGAATTACGGCACGATATAACTCCAGCCATGGTCAGACAAGGCACATTTCTTCCAGAAGCTCGTCCGACACGCCACGAGCACTATTGCTCCACCCATCTCACGGATCATGTGGTGTTACGGAGAAAGACAGACGGCGTATGTGATGAAGCCCAACATCAAAGTGCTTCCCACTCTGGATGACCTGAAACTGAACCCCTTGATCTCATGGCTGAAACCGAAGGTTAAATCTCTTTAACAATGGCAGTCATCATACGGAATTCAGCTTTATCGACATGGCACAGAATCTGTTTACTAGAATCAAAGAGCGTCCGAAAATCAGCTTGAATGCACACAGATATACAAATTACACCTCGCGTAACGGACTGTTGAAAAGGAACTTATAGAAAGACGGGTTTCCTTGGTGCCATCTTCGCGCCTTTGGCTGTTTTCCTGCTAGTCCCATATTGGGTGGACTTTTGGGTCGACGATGGAGGACACACACACACAATGGTGGAACCACGTCCTCAGGTTTTAAGCCAGACTGAAATTGTGCAGAAACTGCTATAACTGCTCATACTTTTTCACTAATATAACATTGGACAGTTTGCACTCGTTGGGTACTGAAACGCTTCCATAATAAAGAGTGTTATGGAGAGGCGACAAGTCCTAGTAAACCGTGTGTGCAAACCGAAACTCTCAAATACAAGCCATGAGTCATGGTTTCTCTAGATCTAACAAGCGCATGCGCGAATATAAATGTAGTTTTTACACTCTTGGCGGCTGAATGGTTATGATGTTCGACTGTGGATCGCTCAGACTGTTAAGAGAGGCGTTAAACCGAAATGGAGGGCTATCATACCTCACATCTTTCCAAACCTTGCAATTTCTATACCCAATCCTACTCATTTTAAGAACGTTGAACACGATCGCTGAGGAAATGAACCAGATTTCTCAACAGCACGATTTAAGCGACAGTGAGAGAGTGCAACAGTTCAATCTTGCGCTCCAGAGGTACATCAGGTTGAAGGGGCAATACAAGACACCTTCGACTGTACCATCCCCACTGTAAGCCACACAACTCTAATCTTCCCCACTCCCGCCGTTACCCTGCACACCACCATCAGCTCCGCAGTGGGTCGAAGACGAAGTCACGAAGAGCCTAACTGCCTCGTTCCAGATGGTTTGTTTCTTGAGCAGTTTACCAACAATCCTAACATGTTCTTGAATAATAAATGTAAACTTCTGGTGATTTCCGGCACACAAAAAAAACGGAGTATTAATTTTTATGATGCGTCAACCCAGCCCACATACTCCCAAGAATGGTAGGTTTTTGCATAAGTGCAGAAAAATATGCACTTCCCACAATGTTAGGAAATTCTTAGCGGTCAACCTGGATGCGCATTCCAAAACGCTGCTTACAGACCTCCGAGGCCTGCATGTCGAGGAAAACGTCAGGCGTCATGATATTAGCTCACACTGCTTAGCAATAGCTGTTCTTAGCTCATTACGTCTCCCAACCACCGCATTTCTTAAATTACCTGGGAGATGGGAGTGCGGCCTGCTGGAAATCCAGTACCCGTATACGTGTCAAACGATACAAGAAGGTACGAGCCGTGAGTGCAACGAAGAAATGATCCCTGCCCCAGAAACACAGTGCCAGTGAACCTCCGACCAAGCGACGACCTACATCGAAGACGAAATATATCTTTAGATATGACCTTCATCCATCCCGAGTCATGTCCCTCCATCGATAGAGAATTTGATCTATGAACAGTACCAACGACCCAGACCAGCGCCGAAGAGGGACAATGGGTGGAGCATCTGGCTCTCGCTAGCATCACCGAGTATAGCCCTTTATAATTCACCTTCATAAAACCGTGTACGGCGTACGTGGATTTAGCCCACACATACTTGCAGGTGAAAGATAAAATCGTCCCCAATTTCGAGGCTAATGCCCTGGTGACGCGGACAAAAGGAGAAGGTCGACAACGCGATATGCATAAACGACGGGTGGATCCGGTGAGATCTTGTCATGCAAGACTACTACGTCAAACTTCAAATGATCATGATGCGTTCGATACCGACCGTGGACTTGTTGGCCACCGACGCAGCCCTCGACCATAAGGTCGTCATTGAAGAGGTAACCTTGCATGTCTCCAAAGTGAAACCGATTCCAGCTTTACAGTTGGGACACATCAAATCCTTCTATAAAAAGCCCAATACAGACGTGTGTAAACCAGTGTTTTCAATCACAATCTGGTCTCATACCAAGAAAATTTATTCATAGGGATCTCCCGAAGCGACCGATCATAGCCTGCGGGTAGATTACCAGTTTCAATGGGGAGTATGTGGCTATACTTAAAACGTTTCAACAGCGACTGTGTGGCTATACTTCGCGTCAGCACGTCACCTACAACCGGATTTCAGACGCCGTAATTACAGAACCTCTTCACGTCGACATGTCAAATTAATCTGACTGAAGGTCTACTGCGACGGGCGTGCGTTGTTCTGCTTCGACCGTAGGTCAAGTCTCGTCAGAAAATGGAATAAAGCTGAACCACTAAGGGGTTCCGACAACGATGTAAATTCTGTGTTTCTGAGTGATGGGTCTTTCCATATTTACTGGTTGGGTGGCATACTCCTCCGTTCCATTTGACGGGTTCCTTATGTCAGCTGGACACACAGTTTAACAAAGTGAGTAGGGAGTGTATTTTTCAGTCTGTGTTTTCCAAATCCAATCTGGAATTCGTAAGAACTAGGATTTCGCTGTGCCTAGTGTGAAAGTCCCCGAGATTTAATAGAAATGGGAGAATCCAATTTTGCCTAGACGGGTATAGGCTAGTCAATCAACTCATTGGAGAACAAAATTCAACCAATCGCATAGGATGGGATCGAATGTAGCCAATCAGTGTTCAGAAGACAAACCAATGAAGTTACAACGCATATAAGGGAAGTGGGAAGAGGTGCCGACATACTGACAGAGCCACATGACTTCACAGTATAGCCTTCTAGTTAACCTATTCTAAAGCACATATCAAGAATCGTGTATCTCCGGTACGCTTTTATTGCACCAGTTCAAGTGGCAACTTGGATGACATGACCCTAGCACCGGCATAAGCGGTATTAGATACAAATCTGGAGAGCTATGATGGAAATGCTCTGACAACTCGTATATTGGTAATTGGTGAGCTGTGTCGCTATGACAACTCGTACACTGGGGATTGGTGAGGATTGGTCATCGTCGTCAGATGAAAATGACGGCATTTAACGCAAAAGACTAGTCTGTAAGGCCCGATGTCGACCCAGCATCAACTTCCCACAATGCTAACAAATCCCACAAATAGCTCGGCAGTAAAATAAGGAGCCAAAGAAATCGTCTCACAGACCAAATACATGCTTCGGTATATGTGAAGAGCGGATAACTTTTGTCGGGCAAGGACCATGGTCAGTTATACCCACAAGAGCGGAGGTCGAGATGAAAAGAAAATAGGAAGACGACAGGATTTCCAACCGATTGTGTCCGGTGACAATCCTTAAATGTGATCTTGAAAGACAAAAGTCGACGGAGGAAGGACCAGTCCACTACCCTCTCAGTACCGGTACTACTCAGCATCAACCGGGCAGTATTTCGGGCCACACCTGAAGTGTATTCTCCCCAAACATTGAGGACACAGTCTATAATCATTTACCGGCCCGCTTTATGGCCAGACATACTTTGTGAGCGAGCTCTCTTAGCTAAACACAACTTTGTTTTGTCATGGAACGTGTTGTTGTGGTTAAAATCTCCAGAAAAGCTTTGAACTGTCCAGATATATTCAGACATTCACCAAACGCTATATAGACGATCATCTCGCTGTGGATAATCGCTATATATATGACGCAGTGAAGGATATATATCCACCTTCACTGGATTTGAAGGAAACTATAGATAGCCCTACAGGCACATCATATTTAGATCTATATCTCTACAAAAATGAAGCGGGCATTCTCTCTCGTCGACTTTATGACAAAAGAGATGATTACAATTTCGACATCGTGAACTATCCCTTTCTGGACCGTAATATTCAAGTGGGACCTGCATATGGCGTATACATAGCTCGCCTGGTAGCATTTGCTAGATCCTGTGTTAAATGTGACGATTTTAATCAACGTCACAAAACATTGTTACAGAACTTATAAAACAGGGCTATTCCACGAAGCGCCTCCACTCAATGTTTCTCAAATTTGGCGATACCTATCGCATGCTGATAGCAAAATACGAACGTAGCGTGCAAGATCTATGGCGCTACGTTTCGCAACTTGTGTCTAATTCCGCTTAACCCGGGGCTAGGGGCCGTATGAACCCATGTACTTCAAGATCCTCATGGTGCTCATATGAAATGTCACAATCAAAGCGTGACTGAGATACATTGTTCTCTAGATGACGACTTTACAACGATTATTATGGATTAAGAATACTGATTAGCGATACGGATTTTATATTTTTGAAACATGATGTCTTGTCGGCATCATTGAAAACTGTTGGTTTCTCTAGGAAACTAGCCTATGTTTATGTATACTATGATTGTCTTTTTGAATTTGCTGCTAATACTGTTATATGGAATATGGAATAGGTCTGTGGATTATGGACGCGGATATTCTTTAAAGGACGACGGCTGAATTATGAATGACGGACTAGACGCTTGTAATTGTTTATGGCTCCAGCACGGCAGTGATCGAAACTGAGCGTTGACCCTGCGCAGAGGAGCTTTTGTTATTGGCTGTGCACATGTGCCGGATCAAAGTGTACATCCTGTCACTTGATTTATTGATATGTAAATGTCAAAGATAAATACGCGATTACTTCTGAATTCTCTACTACTCTTGTAACACCTGCATTGTCTGTAACGACAGTCAAAAACTGTGCACCATCGACCAACGTTGTTACCATGACAGTCAACACAATAAAGCAAAGTAATGTCGAAAAGCTATATTTTCCCCTCAGGATAAATTGACCCTGGTGGACCTTTTCAAGCTGATAGAGTTGTAGTTCAGTAATTCAAAAGAATGAAATTGTATTGCTAGGGTTAGGGTTAGGGTTGGAACCCTAACCCTAACCCTATTATTACAGAAATAAGGGTGCAAAGTTTTCTGGAGTATATCCTAAGATGATCCGGTGACCGCTTTTCTCTTTTCACATATACGAGTGCTCATTCACCCTCATGGCTCATTCACCCCCATGGGTTCATTCACCCCCATGGGTTAGTTTATAGGGATAGGGAGATCGCGTGCCCTTTCTATACTACTCATCGCGAACTACTCATCGCGCATGCGCAGTCGACCCATTCTACTGTAGGGTGCAAGCCTGGCCCATGGAATCTGAGGTAGCGAAAACCCCAGGTCTCTCGCCCCACCCTATCCCGCGCCACACCTATAGGGATAGGGAGATCGCGTGCCCTTTCTATACTACATACTACTCATCGCGCACTACTCATCGCGCATGCGCAGTCGACCCATTCTACTGTAGGGTGTAAGCCAGGCCCATAGAATCTCAGGTATCGAAAACCCCAGGTCTCTCGCCCCACCCTATCCCGCGCCACGCCTATGCGACCCGCTGTGCAGTGAGTAAAGCGGAAGAGGAGGGGAAGTATACACGCCACGGATTATACTAGCGAGATACAACAATAAAGAACAGACCGTTCCGAAGGATTCCCATAGGGAGAAATAGAATAGGTATAACACTTTCTGATAAACGGTTTAACTATAATGATTCATTATCAGTTTTGCTTTTTGAAGCCTGCCTATTTCCATTAACGATCTTTTTGACTGTTATCAATATTTCATAGCCACCCATTGACGATCGCGGATTTGCTGAGCAGATCGTGAAATAATATTTTGTAAAATATTGATAGTCAAATCAATATACGCAAGTGACTGCATCCCTAGATCACCAATGACAGAGAAAGCAAACTCTGTGCCATAACTAATCACCTTGGTTACAATATGGCAGAGGAATCTCGCAATTGTTTTCATTTATCACCGAATTAACTATTTAATACTTACGCTATGGGCTAGGCTGGCTTCCGGGGATTGGCCTGGTGTGTCGTCGTGCACAAAGAATTGGCCTCAGCCCCTCAGAGTTTGTAGTATGAGGCGAATAACTGGGGCACCCGTGTGTGAAAAGGAACAGGACCATAGTATCTCAGCCGCGCTTTTATTGCAGATGTTGATATTTGAGACTACGAAGTATCCACACGGCTTCTAGAACCGGCTTAAGCGGAAATAGATACGCTAGCTCGGGAGCTGTGATGACAGATCAGCTCAAAGCAATAACTCGTCTGATGTTAATGGATGAGCTTCGATGACCTCTGAAGGCAAAAGAAAACTAATGTTGATTCTGATCAGTACGCACATGGTCCAGGGGAAAGAGCCTCGGGAGGAAGAGACTTTGGGTAGAGTGTTTGATTGAATAGGGTCTGCTATAGCCTGTCTTGCTATAAAACGGTTGAAAATTGGACTCCCGATTCTCGCAAATAAAATATATCCCCTATGAAACCCACATGTCTCATCGTGCACCATTTATTAGTATAAGTCAGTAGCCAAAAATCGAACAGATATTGTTATTAAAAATCATTTGTCCCTCCGCTGAAACTGGGTCGAGGAATGTTTTAATACCATGTATTTTCGGACTCTCAATGGTGCTCGACTTCTTCCGTTGAGCTCTGATGGACGGATTAAGAATGCACAACCAGACGTGGAATGCTGTACTGAGAGCGAGAGGGGTGAGAGACAACGGGATTTCTTCAAACGAAAATCCTGGTCTGGACGAGAAAGTTTTCGTCTCGGTAACCGCGATCTGAAACGGGGACGAGAATGGTAATCGCACCGAGAGACATAGAGGGGGGGCGAAGGTATTTGGCAATTGTGTTCAGAGCGAATGAAATATATAAATTCGGCATTATAAACGAGCACATTAAAAATATTGGTACCAGTCTGTGTCGTTCCTTAATTTCAGGTTTTTCCTGAAGGATCAGTTGGTGAAGTGGAATACCCGCGTTAATTACGGTCCATGGGGCCAAATCCTTAATATATAAGTTTGGCATAAGCAAAATGTTGTCCAGTTCTTTTGAAGAGAGGGCAATGGAAGCTGTCATCATGCTGACAAGCCATTGGATATTGCATTATTGGCTGAAAGCCTTGATATAGAAATTTCTGTTTATTCACGAGAAATCACTCATTATCCAAAGATTATCGTGTTAAATGCCGAACTGTCGAATCTCTACAATGATAGCGAGTTTATTTACATTGGTAACGACAACAAAGACATAGCCTGATACACTGCATAGAACTCAACAGATGGGAACGAAAAAATGGCACGGTTATATAATTGCAAATCTTTGGGAATTGCTATTTTATATTTGCAGAATCTATGACACAGTTGCCAGTTGTAAAATTCCCAGATTTGTATACATATTATACAATGGCAGTACATGTGTATAAAACAGAAAATCATTATCATTCGCCTAGTTTGGGATTATGGGGCGAATGTCTGTATGCATGTGTATCGCGCAATACCGGTCTAAGCAGTAGTATAAAAAGAAAGACACTCTTCCACTAGGTGTCCTCCGTCTTAACGCACTATCTCCTGCCGAGAGCCGTCTTACCGCCCAAACTGCATGGCACATCCATATTAAAGTGAATCAGCGACTGAGTATGGCAGGGCAGTTGAAAACGAGACAGTACTGACATAAAATGGGATTGTTGTATAACCGCGAAGCATGAAGTTCTAGGATAAGGACCAGTCAACTCATTGACGCCTTAGAATGGGGCCCTCTCGGGAAGAGGAGTGAGGAGGGAGTGTTTTGATCATATAATTTCTTATCTAATACACTAGTTCAAGCTGTATCCACGCCCTTAGCGGGCACCATGTTCAGTGCATGCACGTTATATCACAAAACTTATATCAAAAACAGCGAGCCCAGGAATACTAGAGAGAGAGAAAGAATTAAGGTTTAATGTCGCGTTCAACAATATTTCAGATATATAGCGACGATCAAACAAAATTCTAAGTATTCAAGCCAATAACATAGTAATCCAAACACATTAAAACATACACACATTAAAACTTAAGTAACAAGCCGATTTCTCTCAAATAACCAATGACACAGTCCAGTCCTCTCTCACCCGACTAAAACTATCTTCGAAAGTAATCGATTGACAAAAAGAATCTCTTAAAATCCACGCAGTCGATAAGAATGTGTCACTGTGAGATCTTCGTGGCATGGAATACACATTGGGACTGGCTCTTTTTTTAGTAAATGTTCGTGAGTTAATCGTGTATGGCCGATTCTACACTGCATCATTTCTGGGTGTTCAGATGAGTATAGCCTACAGTTTAAATTGAGCGAATTTGTTATTATTCACAGCATCCCATAAAGATTGAAACTGCCGTCTCACAGAAGTACAGATAGAGGGTCTAAAATCGCTGTATGGGATTCCAACAGGATCAACCTCATCTGCTGCCTCAGCCATTCTATCAGCCTCAGTCAGTGTTACCTTTGATGCCAACGTGACTAGGCAACCAACCAAAAATAATATCAATCTGTTGATCAAACCTGCAGTCATGTAATTGTAGAATATTCAAGATGAGATAGTGGGATGATTCGAAGTTCCACTTTTAATCGCTTGAAGGCATGACAGTGAATCTGAGAATATGACATTTGTTTAGATCTGGCGTCAGCCAGAGGCTCTTTAGAATGTAGTAGGGAAATGGACAAAAGTGCAAACCGACTCACGGGATAGCCTTACGCTGCATGAAAGTAGTTCCACAGAGATGAGTTTTGGGGAACCTTAGTGGTTGAAAGGCTTTTGTATGTCTATATTTAGTCACTAATAGTCGCATATATTTGATCCCTTATCTGCATTAACTATTACTCTGTTCATTGTTTTCCCACAAAATATGAGATTATTACGCTCTAAAGTATGGCAGACTGGTATCGTCACTTTACCAAAGCTTGGACTCTGCTGAGAAAATTATACAGTTTAGCTGGTTAGGTGTATATGTGAGAGATGCTCTACCATAGCAGCCAACCTGGCCACCATTGTCTCATTATCACCTTTGCAGGCCACTTTTTGCTTTTCTCACAAGAGCAAGCTGTAACATATCTTATAATCTTTTCCTATCTTGTACTCCACCAGTCAACCTGTGGAATATCCAGAAAGTGTAATACATGTCTTGTCTTATCCTAACTTGTGACATAACCATCATCAACCTTGATGTCCAGCGCTTCTCACTCATAACACTAAATCAGTCTCTATTTACCCCTAGGTATAATCTCTCTTATTTACCCCTAGGTACATGTATGTTCTGTACAAACTGATCTTAATCCCCTAGACTTCATTCCACTGGCCCATTTTTTCATCGAATTCTCAACAGGTCAGTTTGCAGTTTCAACGCAACACCAACAATACCATGTTACAGAAGGTATCATATTGCTTTCTTTATTCTGGTTAAATTAACATTGTGGGCATGGTGTTCATCCGGAATCCCGAACTGACGTATTGGAGGAATTATGTATCAAGATAAAGAGCAAAATTCATCTATTTTGGTTGAGTCAAGGTTGGATGAGCTCCTACTGTAGTGTCTAATTGGACGGAAATTAATTGGGTAACACATGGTTAGCCTAACGTGTGCAACTTCCCTCATTATAGGACTACCTTTCATTGTTTCCACAGATCAATTTCACATAAACTACGATAAAAGTAACTCCGAAAATGGAAGTCATTGTGATATTGTGGCGAAAATTCGCCAGTATAATATGTTTTAGATCTATGTTTGGATAAAGCGCCCACATTCTTGAGCCTCGACTTCAGCGCCAAAACGTAAACATTAGACCGTCGCGAGCCTCACTCAAACGTCGTCTGTGTGATGAAATTTGGCCTGTTGAGAAATTTATATACTTTCTATACTACTCATCGCGCACTACTCATCGCGCATGCGCAGTCGACCCATTCTACTGTAGGGTGTAAGCCAGGCCCATGGAATCTCAGGTATCGAAAACCCCAGGTCTCTCGCTCCACCCTATCCCGCGCCACACCTATGCGACCCGCTGTGCAGTGAGTAAAGCGGAAGAGGAGAAGTATACACGCCACGGATTATACTAGCGAGATATAACAATAAAGAACAGACCGTTCCGAAGGATTCCCATAGGGAGAAATAGAATAGGTATAACACTTTCTGATAACCGGTTTAATTATAATGATTCATTATCAGTTTTGCTTTTTGAAGCCTGCCTATTTCCATTAACGATCTTTTTGACTGTTATCAATATTTCATAGCCACCCATTGACGATCGCGGATTTGCTGAGCAGATCGTGAAATAATATTTTGTAAAATATTGATAGTCAAATCAATATACGCAAGTGACTGCATCCCTAGATCACCAATGACAGAGAAAGCAAACTCTGTGCCATAACTAATCACCTTGGTTACAATATGGCAGAGGAATCTCGCAATTGTTTTCATTTATCACCGAATTAACTATTTAATACTTACACTATGGGCTAGGCTGGCTTCCGGGGATTGGCCTGGTGTGTCGTCGTGCACAAAGAATTGGTCTCAGCCCCTCAGAGTTTGTAGTATGAGGCGAATAACTGGGGCACCCGTGTGTGAAAAGGAACAGGACCATGGGGTGTTAAAAGGAATAAGACCCTGCCCGTGTGGTTTTCGGGTGTGAAAAGAAATAGAAAGCAAACGTCGTGACATGATTGAAATAGTCTTGAAAGCGCCGTTAAATCATATTCACTCACACTCTCACTCACTATGGGCTATTTATTTCTATTATCACTAGGCAAACAGATACATGTTCATGTCAGTGACGGGCAATACACTATTCCAAATCCCTAATTTCTTTCTGCACATTTTGCGGGTTACAGGTATCAATATATTTAAATTGAGCGATATGCAAGAGGTGGGAAAAATTGATGACGTCTGGCGACTAAAGAGCAACCATATGCCACGATAGGAAATCTCACCTCACATTCAGACTCGAGAATACGGTGGATTCTCGGACGTAGTCTTAGTATCTCAGCCGCGCTTTTATTGCAGATGTTGATATTTGAGACTACGAAGTATCCACACGGCTTCTAGAACCGGTTTAAGCGGAAATAGATACGCTAGCTCGGGAGCTGTGATGACAGATCAGCTCAAAGCAATAACTCGTCTGATGTTAATGGATGAGCTTCGATGACCTCTGAAGGCAAAAGAAAACTAATGTTGATTCTGATCAGTACGCACATGGTCCAGGGGCAAGAGCCTCGGGAGGAAGAGACTTTGGGTAGAGTGTTTGATTGAATAGGGTCTGCTATAGCCTGTCTTGCTATAAAACGGTTGAAAATTGGACTCCCGATTCTCGCAAATAAAATATATCCCCTATGAAACCCACATGTCTCATCGTGCACCATTTATTAGTATAAGTCAGTAGCCAAAAATCGAACAGATATTGTTATTAAAAATCATTTGTGCCTCCGCTGAAACTGGGTCGAGGAATGTTTTAATACCATGTATTTTCGGACTCTCAATGGTGCTCGACTTCTTCCGTTGAGCTCTGATGGACGGATTAAGAATGCACAACCAGACGTGGAATGCTGTACTGAGAGCGAGAGGGGTGAGAGACAACGGGATTTCTTCAAACGAAAATCCTGGTCTGGACGAGAAAGTTTTCGTCTCGGTAACCGCGATCTGAAACGGGGACGAGAATGATAATCGCACCGAGAGACATAGAGGGGGGCGAAGGTATTTGGCAATTGTGTTCAGAGCGAATGAAATATATAAATTCGGCATTATAAACGAGCACATTAAAAATATTGGTACCAGTCTGTGTCGTTCCTTAATTTCAGGTTTTTCCTGAAGGATCAGTTGGTGAAGTGGAATACCCGCGTTAATTACGGTCCATGGGGCCAAATCCTTAATATATAAGTTTGGCATAAGCAAAATGTTGTCCAGTTCTTTTGAAGAGAGGGCAATGGAAGCTGTCATCATGCTGACAAGCCATTGGATATTGCATTATTGGCTGAAAGCCTTGATATAGAAATTTCTGTTTATTCACGAGAAATCACTCATTATCCAAAGATTATCGTGTTAAATGCCGAAATGTCGAATCTCTACAATGATAGCGAGTTTATTTACATTGGTAACGACAACAAAGACATAGCCTGATACACTGCATAGAACTCAACAGATGGGAACGAAAAAATGGCACAGTTATATAATTGCAAATCTTTGGGAATTGCTATTTTATATTTGCAGAATCTATGACACAGTTGCCAGTTGTAAAATTCCCAGATTTGTATACATATTATACAATGGCAGTACATGTGTATAAAACAGAAAATCATTATCATTCGCCTAGTTTGGGATTATGGGGCGAATGTCTGTATGCATGTGTATCGCGCAATACCGGTCTAAGCAGTAGTATAAAAAGAAAGACACTCTTCCACTAGGTGTCCTCCGTCTTAACGCACTATCTCCTGCCGAGAGCCGTCTTACCGCCCAAACTGCATGGCACATCCATATTAAAGTGAATCAGCGACTGAGTATGGCAGGGCAGTTGAAAACGAGACAGTACTGACATAAAATGGGATTGTTGTATAACCGCGAAGCATGAAGTTCTAGGATAAGGACCAGTCAACTCATTGACGCCTTAGAATGGGGCCCTCTCGGGAAGAGGAGTGAGGAGGGAGTGTTTTGATCATATAATTTCTTATCTAATACACTAGTTCAAGCTGTATCCACGCCCTTAGCGGGCACCATGTTCAGTGCATGCACGTTATATCACAAAACTTATATCAAAAACAGCGAACCCAGGAATACTAGAGAGAGAGAAAGAATTAAGGTTTAATGTCGCGTTCAACAACATTCCAGATATATAGCGACGATCAAACAAAATTCTAAGTACTCAAGCCAATAACATAGTAATCCAACACATTAAAACATACACACATTAAAACTTAAGTAACAAGCCGATTTCTCTCAAATAACCCATGACACAGTCCAGTCCTCTCTCACCCGACTAAAACTATCTTCGAAAGTAATCGATTGATAAAAAGAATCTCTTAAAATCCACGCAGTCGATAAGAATGTGTCACTGCGAGATCTTCGTGGCATGGAATACACATTGGGACTGGCTCTTTTTTTAGTAAATGTTCGTGAGTTAATCGTGTATGGCCGATTCTACACTGCTTGATCATGGTTTGATCGAATCATTTTTGGGTGTTCAGATGAGTATCGCTGCCGTCTCACAGAAGTACAGATAGAGGGTCTAAAATCGCTGTATGGGATTCCAACAGGATCAACCTCATCTGCTGCCTCAGCCATTCTATCAGCCTCAGTCAGTATTACCTTTGATGCCAACGTGACTAGGCAACCAACCAAAAATAATATCAATCTGTTGGTCAAACCTGCAGTCATGTAATTGTAGAATATTCAAGATGAGATAGTGGGATGATTCGAAGTTCCACTTTTAATCGCTTGAAGGCATGACAGTGAATCTGAGAATATGACATTTGTTTAGATCTGGGGTCAGCCAGAGGCTCTTTAGAATGCAGTAGGGAAATGGACAAAAGTGCAAACCGACTCACGGGATAGCCTTACGCTGCATGAAAGTAGTTCCACAGAGATGAGTTTTGGGGAACCTTAGTGGTTGAAAGGCTTTTGTATGTCTATATTTAGTCACTAATAGTCACTTGGCATATATTTGATCCCTAATCTGCATTAACTATTACTCTGTTCATTGTTTTCCCACAAAATATGAGATTATTACGCTCTAAAGTATGGCAGACTGGTATCGTCACTTTACCAAAGCTTGGACTCTGCTGAGAAAATTATACAGTTTAGCTGGTTAGGTGTATATGTGAGAGATGCTCTACCATAGCAGCCAACCTGGCCACCATTGTCTCATTATCACCTTTGCAGGCCACTGTTTGCTTTTCTCACAAGAGCAAGCTATAATATATCTTATAATCTTTTCCTATCTTGTACTCCACCAGTCAACCTGTGGAATATACAGAAAGTGTAATACATGTCTTGTCTTATCCTAACTTGTGACATAACCATCATCAACCTTGATGTCCAGCGCTTCTCACTCATAACACTAAATCAATCTCTATTTACCCCTAGGTATAATCTCTCTTATTTACCCCTAGGTACATGTATGTTCTGTACAAACTGATCTTAATCCCCTAGACTTCATTCCACTGGCCCCTTTTTTCATCGAATTCTCAACAGGTCAGTTTGCAGTTTCAACGCAACACCAACAATACCATGTTACAGAAGGTATCATATTGCTTTCTTTATTCTGGTTAAATTAACATTGTGGTCATGGTGTTCATCCGGAATCCCGAACTGACGTATTGGAGGAATTATGTATCAAGATAAAGAGCGAAATTCAGCTATTTTGGTTGAGTCAAGGTTGGATGAGCTCCTACTGTAGTGTCTAATTGGACGGAAATTAATTGGGTAACACATGGTTAGCCTAACGTGTGCAACTTCCCTCATTATAGGACTACCTTTCATTGTTTCCACAGATCAATTTCACATAAACTACGATAAAAGTAACTCCGAAAATGGAAGTCATTGTGATATTGTGGCGAAAATTCGCCAGTATAATATGTTTTAGATCTATGTTTGGATAAAGCGCCCACATTCTTGAGCCTCGACTTCAGCGCCAAAACGTCAACATTAGACCGTCGCGAGCCTCACTCAAACATCGTCTGTGTGATGAAATTTGGCCTGTTCAGAAATTTACCCCCACAGTCGGAAATCCGTGAGTTTCATCTCTTTCACGTAATTTCATGCAAATTCCTACTTATCTATGTTTGCACAATAGATTCAAGTTTATTATGGCGAAGTGTCAGCTCATAATACGTAGTAATTTGAGTGCTGTAGATTTTAGAAGTTTATCAAAATTCTTGACAACCCGATTTGCCGCCCGTTTTTACTGCATGCATGTGTTGTTGTTGTCAAGTTATAGATTTTCGATCAGAAACTATATTTGTCGGACGAGTTAGCGTCTGAGACATTATAACTTGGAAATTGATAGTATTAGGCTTACCATGCGGTTAGAAATCGTTCAGATAGCATCTCCATTCTTCTGTTTTATCGCACGGAACACCGATATGTTTTCGTTTCGAACACGCCGTTAGAGGATGGAGCGGGAACTTGGCGGGGAAGTTTAACAGTGTTTCCCGACCTCGTTTCATAAATTAGCGACGGACGAAGTTGAATTTAAACACACAATACAAACTTCAGATCTTTGGGTATATTTCCCACATAAGTTCAGTCAGAAACATGAAATAATTATATGGAAATTATTTAGTTATAAAATTGTATGGGGTATGGAAATATTTCCCCATTTCGTATTTCTCAATCATTCTGTGTACAATTGTGATTGACAGTAGCCAAAACTTCGGCTCTCGGCCAATCAGATCGTCTCATTTCGTGTAGTATTTTAGGCCCCGCCTGCTTTGTCAGAAATCTATAAATACAGCCGTTTTCGCACAGTACACTCGGTGATGCCCTCAGAGCCGGACATACAAGTTCTCTCCGACAGCTAAAATAAAACCGTACATGTAGTTGCTATCGTAAAAACAACCAAGTTGCAGAATAGATGTTTATAGTATTCAACCTAAATAAATAGCAAGATTTTCCGCAGAATTAGCGCTGCAAGAAGAGCTGTACACCATCTAGAAATCCTGTTCTGCTTAACATGGCAATTCCCATTTGCTGAGCTTAACCTGGGAAATCCCATTTGCTCTGCTGAGCCAGGTTATTCAAATGCACTCTGCTGAGAGCGGCAGGAAGCCCTACCGCGACAGTTGAGCTGAACTTCTAAGGATAACTTCGTTGAGCAAAAGTCATAAACAGTGAATAATCATGAAAGTTAGTTCTTATTAGTAAGGAAAATAAACAGTTTTGGCACGCAAAGCGGTTATAGCAGAATTTAAGCCAGCCAACCACATCTGTACATGCAACCGATATGGCACAGACCGTATACAGTGTTGGGTCTCTCGAGTCGGCGGCAAGTGCAACCGACTCTGTATAAGTTCTGCACACAGCGAACTGGGATCTCGTGTAGATCCATATCATTGGAAATACAACCATAACAACTAGTTCAGAGATGTCAGATTATTTTTCAACATGGTGCAAACATATATGCAAGGAATAGCATAGACAATATATGAAACTGGTATACAACAGAAAATGTATATAGGTGAATAAACAGTTATAATGTTATTTGCTGAACTTGAAACCGTTGTTGATGTTCATCATTGGTATTGGACTATAGTCTATTGCAAAAGTTACTGCAACTGAATTATTCAATTTCGCACAAGGGACCATATAATTTATTATGGTGACTGGATGAAATACCACAACAATAGATGTTGAACCCTGACCACAGCAGTATCAGCAGCGAATGGAGCAAGTGTTATGATTGAATGTATAAGTACTTGGTGACACGACGAAAACGTACCCCCTTGGTAGCGGCACCCCCGAAGAGAGATTGGTTATATTTGTGTTCAAGTCTATTGAAGCAGAGGTTCAATAAGGTTTCATACTGAAGAAACAAGGTTGTACAAATTAGAAACCAGTGTAGAACAGTTCTCGCTCGAGTCTCACATAAGGAACGAGAGTTCATACAGGTCGTATCACCCTTAGTGGTACTGGTGGCAGCATACCTAGACATTGGAATATAAGTTTCCATACTAACCCATTTAGTATAGGAAATTTCCGCTACAATTGATGACGAGCGGTGGGATTAGTATTGTTTCTACAGTACTTGGTGTCATAAGTACATAAACTGTCATTAAGCCTTGCTGAACTGTTAAACACATCCTGATGAAAAATGCAGAGGGATCCGGACACCAGCATTGATGAAGACAGTCATCCCGAAGTGTCATTTCATCAATCACATCAACAGTAGTTGGAAGATGAGCTAGTCAGCATTCCGGCTTTGAGAACATCCCCCGCGTGAGTTGGCTTGACGACATACATGTAACTCACGTGTAAGGCGCAAATCGTCGTCAAATGAAATGAATACCCCATAGGTTATAGTGACAGTTCATGGAAGGAATAACTGCAGGCCAAATCGTAAATAAACAGATGTACATCTACATCTCGAGCAGGTAGACTGGGCTGCGAAGCGAGCAACTCCGATGAACAAATTTCAAGATTTCAACCAAGTTGATAGACATTCTGGGAACAAGATATTTGGTGCGCGATCAAGTTCACAGGTTAAGCAAAGCTGAGGGAACATCAACACAAGTGAGGAGCGTCTACGCGAACTGAGACAGGCGATAAGAGAGTTGGCCACTTTCTTTCATTCGACATCCTGGTATGGACACTCCACATCTTGAATGGTTGAAAATTATATCCTTCTTCAATGCTATAGAAAACTTGGATACTCTAGTATACAGATATCCAACCAGTCAGTGTAAACCGATAAATCATCAGCAGTTGCAACTTTGCAACAGATCAACGGTTACAGGCAGGTAGATGCACAGTGTAACCATGGCAACCCTGGTGTTACAGAGAAGTTCAGCAGGCGTGTAGATGTCACCCTGCAATGAGGATTCAAAGACCAAATCTGCCCTGGAAGTGAAAAACAAAGAATGTGTTAGTAAGTTTATCATACAGATATGTCGAATCATATGCATGCAAGCTCAAAGGTTAAAAGTCATTCTAGTATCGAATGTTACAGGTGTCATAAGAAGACGCGTGATCCACGATTGTTCTGGCGTGGATTGAAAATATCAGCCACAAATTGCACAACGTAAATCGGAAAACGCGAGACAACCGGCTCAAAGGGGCAACGATCGGTTGTAGGTCCAAGGAAGCCCTATGAAACAGATGAAGACGGGACAAACAGCTATTCGTCAGAAATAACGTGTTTCACCTATGTAAAACCGTCAGCAGCAACATAGACAGGATAACGAAGCTGTGCGAATGGTAGGGTTAGAACCACCAGGAAGCGGATGACTATGTTCCAGGCCGAAATGGAAACCGTATTTGTTATTGATAAATTTTGATCTTGAGTTACAATTTTATCTGAGTGTGTATACAACTGTATACTGCGGGAGAAGTCGACCTGTAACACAGACAACGTCCATGCAGTTAATGACAGCTAATCAGACATTATTGAGTATCCGCAGAATCTGTGAAATGGATACCAACCAATCAGTTATGTCATACATGTAGCTAACATACAACTACATAGGATCCTGGTAATGGACTTTCTAATGAAGAATGACTGTGAAATTCATCTAAATAGAAACTGCTTGACTTGTAACGGTCAACAGATTCTATATTATGGGCAAAAAGACCAGTTTTGCTGTCGTCTTGTAGTTTCGGAGACGACTATTCTTCCGCCAGGACAGCAACAGATTGTTGCTAATCGACCTGAACTGGGAAGCAGCATCCTGGGTAAATGGGCCATATGTGAACCTTTATTGGGAAAACCGAAAAACGTTGAATGATGTGCGGATAATTTTGGTTGATACAGAACGCGAGTCGTAGTCATTGGGATTCATATATGGGTGCGACATCGCAGGGACTATAGCGCTGGGCTTAGTCCTGAGTTAAACATTGCAGTAGTTGTTGAAGAAACTAAAGAGGTCCTTGAAGCTAGCTAGAGAGAAAACTGTTTCTGTCAAAATTCTGTGATGTAAGTTTAATAGTTGAAGTAACATTACCACATTTGGAGTCGCTGTACTTAAGTAAGTACATAGAACATAGATCCAGCTAGCCAATGTTTGGTAAAGTGGTTGCTTAGAAGTATTTGCTCAGTCTGATGTAGACTTGGGAAGAGCAAAAGGAGTAAAACTTAACCTTTGAGTCTGGAGTCGCATCATCTTTGAGATAACCATCTGAAGAAGAAGCAATATTGGAGATACCTTTCGATCACCAGGCAGATTGCGGGCTTGTTTCCAGAAGAATCAACAGTGAAGAAACCACCATCCAGCCCTTGGTACAGAAACTGTTCCTTCCATCAACTCCATCTACACAACCTGGAACGGATGAGAAGATTTAAGAAATAATTTTTCAGTACTTCAGTGTTTCGGTAGAGAATCTAGGAAACTAAACAAAATCCAAAATCTTAAGGGACACCTGAAATATTTCAGCATAACTACTTTTCTTTATGGTTCAAGTATATATATGTACTGGGAACTTATTGCCACAATGACATTGATTACAGAAGGACTTAATGAACTTTAGTGATCTGCATGGAGATAATTATTCAAGGGCAACCTGAATTAAACAAGTTTAGTATGATTTTATAATCTGAGATCAGTCTGAAAATGATAGGTATGTGAACGCATATAAAAGAAACCTTAGACTGATAATTAAAAGTTCAAACCAGAAAAGGCAATGGACATTATGACCAGCCCGAAGAAGACATTTGGACTGTACGAACACATATAAATATGAACTTTTATGTTCTTTGCATGATACAGTTAGCGTTGGACAGTGTTAAAGTTACTTTACCTGTTTAATCTGGGTATCCAGTATGTTCTGTGATTGCTAAACGAAGAAGCAATACATTTGTGAGAGAAAATTGTAAATACCAGTTTAGAGTAGGAGCAAAGAAAAGAATTGAAACCATCAATGAAAACTTGTAAAGGATATTGCATGAAATTTCCATAAGCCAAGTTATCCCTTGTTCGGGGACGAACAAGTATTGGGAGGGGGTAGTGTGGCGAAAATTCGCCAGTATAATATGTTTTAGATCTATGTTTGGATAAAGCGCCCACATTCTTGAGCCTTGACTTCAGCGCCAAAATGTAAACATTAGACTGTCGCGAGCCTCACTCAAACATCGTCTGTGTGATGAAATTTGGCCTGTTGAGAAATTTACCCCCACAGTCGGAAATCCGTGAGTTTCATCTCTTACACGTAATTTCATGCAAATTCCTACTTATCTATGTTTGCACAATAGATTCAAGTTTATTATGGCGAAGTGTCAGCTCATAATACGTAGTAATTTAAGCGCTGTAGATTTTAGAAGTTTATCAAAATTCTTGACAACCCGATTTGCCGCCAGTTTTTACTGCATGCATGTGTTGTTGTTGTCAAGTTATAGATTTTCGATCAGAAAGTATATTTGTCGGACGAGTTAGCGTCTGAGACTTTATAACTTGGAAATTGATAGTATTAGGCTTACCATGCGGTTAGAAATCGTTCAGATAGCATCTCCATTCTTCTGTTTTATCGCACGGAACACCGATATGTTTTCGTTTCGAACACGCCGTTAGAGGATGGAGCGGGAACTTGATGGGGAAGTTTGACAGTGTTCCCGACCTCGTTTCATAAATTAGCGACGGACGAAGTTGAATTTAAACACACAATACAAACTTCAGATCTTTGGGTATATTTCCCACATAAGTTCAGTCAGAAACATGAAATAATTATATGGAAATTATTTAGTTATAAAATTGTATGGGGTATGGAAATATTTCCCCATTTCGTATTTCTCAATCATTCTGTGTACAATTGTGATTGACAGTAGCCAAAACTTCGGCTCTCGGCCAATCAGATCGTCTCATTTCGTGTAGTATTTTAGGCTCCGCCTGCTTTGTCAGAAATCTATAAATACAGCCGTTTTCGCACAGTACACTCGGTGATGCCCTCAGAGCCGGACATACAAGTTCTCTCCGACAGCTAAAATAAAACCGTAGTTGCTATCGTAAAAACAACCAAGTTGCAGAATAGATGTTTATAGTATTCAACCTAAATAAATAGCAAGATTTTCCGCAGAATTAGCGCTGCAAGAAGAGCTGTACACCATCTAGAAATCCTGTTCTGCTTAACATGGCAATTCCCATTTGCTGAGCTTAACCTGGGAAATCCCATTTGCTCTGCTGAGCCAGGTTATTCAAATGCACTCTGCTGAGAGCGGCAGGAAGCCCTACCGCGACAGTTGAGCTGAACTTCTAAGGATAACTTCGTTGAGCAAAAGTCATAAACAGTGAATAATCATGAAAGTTAGTTCTTATTAGTAAGGAAAATAAACAGTTTTGGCACGCAAAGCGGTTATAGCAGAATTTAATCCAGCCAACCACATCTGTACATGCAACCGATATGGCACAGACCGTATACAGTGTTGGGTCTCTCGAGTCGGCGGCAAGTGCAACCGTTTCTGCACAGCAACATTGTATCCATAACCATTTCGGCACACAGCATATTTGTATTATACTCTGTGTAAGTTCTGCACACAGCGAACTGGGATCTCGTGTAGCTCCATATCATTGGAAATACTACCATAACCCTGGTTCAGAGATGTCAGATTATTTTTCAACATGGTGCAAACATATACGCAAGGAATAGCATAGACAATATATGAAACTGGTATACAACAGAAAATGTATATAGGTGAATAAACAGTTATAATGTTATTTGCTGAACTTGAAACCGTTGTTGATGTTCATCATTGGTATTGGACTATAGTCTATTGCAAAAGGTACTGCAACTAAATTATTCAATTTCGCACAAGGGACCATATAATTTATTATGGTGACTGGATGAAATACCACAACAATAGATGTTGAACCCTGACCACAGCAGTATCAGCAGCGAATGGAGCAAGTGTTATGATTGAATGTATAAGTACTTGGTGACACGACGAAAACGTACCCCCTTGGTAGCGGCACCCCCGAAGAGAGATTGGTTATATTTGTGTTCAAGTCTATTGAAGCAGAGGTTCAATAAGGTTTCATACTGAAGAAACAAGGTTGTACAGATTAGAAAGCAGTGTAGAACAGTTCTCGCTCGAGTCTCACATAAGGAACGAGAGTTCATACAGGTCGTATCACCCTTAGTGGTACTGGTGGCAGCATACCTAGACATTGAAATATAAGTTTCCATACTAACTCATTTAGTATAGGAAATTTCCGCTACAATATAATATTCTATATTTCGGCTTCCATTTTCGGAGTTACTTTTATCCTATGACTGCCTTTCTTTGGTACATGTTCAACTTCATTATGTCGGTACCTTTTAAGAAGGGCCGTTCGGGCCATAAATCCAAACGTTTAATAAATTTAAACATTTAACTTGCACCAACCAATCAGATGTCATGAATTGACATTTGGAAGACCTTACTGTCCAAAAGCAAACGTTTGCTGTTTTAACGTCCAATACTTTAGACGTTTCCTGTCAAAAGGCAAACGTTTCCAGTAGTAATATTCGAGACTTTTAAACGTTTCTAGTTTAAGGGAAATCACTACCGGTTGTGATCGTCCAGTCAGATTTTTTTATTGCTGCCGCGTATGTTCAAACCTCAACATCAACGTGTCAACTGGCGAAACGTTTCCGCTATGTAGTCTGTTTGAACCAATCAAAATAACCCATACAAATATTCGCGCATATTGTATTCCTCATGCCCACCGTGCATCATGTCCTGCGCAAATTGCCCCGGTGTCAAAGATATTCTCCAAAACCTAATTTGTAAGAACGGTTTTCATTGGTTAAAATACACTACATACCGGAAACGTTTACCAGTGGAGATTTGCACGTGTTGGTGTAGATGTTGGAATACACGCGGCCCAAATAAAAAAACTGATTGGACGATCACAACCGGAAATGTTATCCTTTTAACCGGAAACCTTTAAAGACCGAATTTTTCTCTTGACAGAAAACGTCTGAAGTCGCGAATTTACAACTGGAAACATTTGCTTTTTAACAGGAAAATGTCAGTTCATAACATCTGATTGGTTGGTTCAAGTTTAAACGTTTAAACTTTTTAAAGCTTTACAATTTTTAAACGTTTAAGAAGTTAAAACGTTTAAAGGATGCGTTTATGGCGCGAACGGCCCTTCATATACCTTGTCACAGGATGTAACTTGTGATTGCGTTTTACCCACATACATTCGTGCCTGGTGCCACCTGTGCCTAACTTGAAATTAAATATATAATTGTGCGTTTATTGTATTACAAACTTATCCACAAATAACCCAGCTACCAGATCTCATTAAAGCCCATAGGCTCTAGTTCCTTTTAGTGGACCCAATACCTTCCAAAGCCAACAATATAGCTTTTGCTTTCCCAGTAAATATTGATGTTTTACCTGGTAATCGACAAGTTTTAGTTTTGGAACCAAAGATAGTAGCAAATGCTACTCTCTCACCTTCTGTAGAACCATCTTGTATAACCTGATGTGATCTGTATTTTTCTCTCGGCAAACCAAATTCTTGTGTATACAATAGCTGGCTCATGTTTGCCTTTTTATATTTCGTTAGTGTAGTATCTACTTCTGGTTGAACTAACTGCCATGGAGGAATTGGCAAGAGCTTGTTAGGTAAAATTGACTAATCTTAATACCAGCTGTTGCAATGTGTGGTTTCATACGAATCCCAAGAGGTGGAATAATGGAGGGTTTCATTAAATAGAGATCCACGAACTGAAGTTTGAAAACACAGTTATCTGCAGGATTCGAGTGATTTGATCGCAATTTTGTGATATATTTGTGTATATATATTGTGATAGTTTAATTCTTCGAAGTTCTAAAGGTAATTCATCTGCTTCGACATATAAGCTTTCTTTAGGGATTTAGACAAAAGTTGTAATGTTCTCTCAATATTGTGTATACTTTTTCCACTGCACGAAATGTTGAAATCGTCTAGAAAGAGAGAACCATCAATTGATTTATTCAAAACTGCCGCCAAGCTGTTGATCTTGATAATAAACAGAGTAGTAGACAAAATACTACCCTGTGGGACACCCTGATCTTGGTTGAAATGATCAGACATGGTTGCCCCTAACCGAACTTGGTTTTGTCTATTATTCAAAAAGTTGGATATGAAAATGGGTAAACGGTCCTTTAATCCCATTGGGTGCACTCCACACTTGCCACGGTCTCGCTCAAAGTGGTCCCTCCCTAATTTTATAATAAGGAAGGTCGCCTGTTTTTGACAGCATGGTAATTCTTCTTCCCTTTCTACTAACTGATATCTATAGTATCACACTGCTGGACGTAACCATTTATCCAAACGAGGATATAACAATTGCTTGCTGATCGCACCTACGCGCTACTACAGAGTTAATCGTGTCCGGAATTGAGTATCTGGCAGGCCAAAATCCTCACTTCTTCGTGAAGCAAAAATTATGCTTCCTTTATGGCGATAAATTTTTACCAAAAAAATCGAGTAGGTCGACCCCCTGTTTTTTCTTCATTTTAAAATGTCCGTTGGACGGAAAACACTCAAACATGCATAAAAAATCATTTCATACGTTTTCTCTGGGATGTGAGTCGAATTTGACACATTTTCACACGTTTAATGGAGTTTTTCAGAAAAGTTGAAGGTTTAAGGAGGATTGCACGACTTTCCTTTTCAATTTCAATAGCTCACTTGTCTCCTGAAATAATGGCATGAGTGTGCCCATTAAAAAAATATATACTTTTACAGGCGTTTTGTTAAAGATTTTTCATCTATGTAATGCCGAAGACCGGAACCCATGCCTGTTTTTAGCCGCACATCAATTAGGTGTGGAATGCACCCATAGTATGAAGGTATTTTAGAATCCCGTATTTGCATGTAGTATCATAGCCATTTTCGAAAAAAAAAATGGAAACTACATGTTCATTCTTGGCGAAAGCATTCTTAACATAGGAATCTAATTTGACTAAATGGTCAATTGTACTTCTATTTTTGCGGAAACCAGCTTGAATATCAATAAGTTACTTTTCAGTTTCTAAGTACCAAACAAGGCGATCATTAATCATGCGTTCCATTGTCTTACAAACACAGATGGTCAGTGAAATCAGACAATAATTAGCAAGGTCTGTATGGTTATCACGGCAACCTTCACGGCAATAAACGTTTACTTTGGCGAAACAACAAAATCTTGCTACTCAAAAATACTCAATCTTATAATTTTGGTCACGAAACAATACATTTACAAATCCAAATTCAAAAATCGATCAGTTTCAATCTTGGCTATTCAAAATATTATCAAACAGAGCTACCAAATCGAGAAATTTATCTCAATAAAAAAGTCACGTCTTGACGAATTTAATAAAACATGGGAACCATGGCTCAATGCTATTTCCGGCGATTGATGCATACGCACCCATGTGCAAGCTATTTTCACTTATTTACTTTATTATATGTATGTGGGCATTCATAGTCTATTTGGTTGAAGTTTACTCTCGCGGAGAGGAACACGTCTCACGAACTCCGATATACCTCTGTGACCGATAAGGGAGAGAGAGGGGGTGCCGCCAGCGCATATGCATGTATATATATATGCGTATGTATATGCGTGTGTACGTATATATATACGGATAAAAGATCAGTAAACTGAGGCAGAATTAACTGCCTTAGTGTATGGTGAAAATATAGAGAGATAGACTGCACGAAATAATTTCGAAATAATTTTCGAAATAATTTAATAATAGACTAAATAATTACGGTAGAACTACCTTTGTGTGTGACAAATATATGTATGTGTGTGTATGTATGTGTATATGTATACGTATATGTATATGAATGTATATGTGTGTGTGTACACATGTGTATGTATGTGTGTTTATATGTGGAGAAAAACACTGCACATAATGTAGACTATGAGCTAAAATTGTATACTATGCATGTGTATATGTGTGTGTATGTGTATATGGGTATGGGTATATGTATGGACATAGCTATATATGTATATGTATGTCTATAACCTTGTACAGACTAAATGTATGCAGAGTGTTGTGGAATCACAAATGGATACAGTGTGTAAGGGTGTGTGCTTGTGGGAGTGATTGTAGGAAGCCAATAATATAGAAAAAAACGCCACCAACTTAATCCTGAAGAGGTCATATATGTAAATATTAAAAATGGCAATAAAACATTTTGAAAAAAAAAAAAAAAAAAAGGTCTGTATGGTTATGAACAGGTTTTGGAACTGGTATAACAATGGCATTCTGCCATGACGATGGAAAGTCTTCTGTTATCCAATGTCTGTTGAATATGCGTAATAGAATCTCTAGAGAAGATTGATAATAAATATTATCAGGGCCTGCAGCAGAATCGTTAGCTTTCGTGAGAGAAGCATGAAGTTCCTCATTTGTAATCATAGGGTTATAGCATTCACGGCCACCTGAGGGGAATTTAAGTCCATTTTTCTCTTCTCTTTTTTTGAAATTATTCGTAATTATCTGACGAAGAGTTTATGGCAATTGTTTCGCCTAGATTATTTGCAATCTATACTCTGTTAGTTAACACCTGCTTTCCATCGTTGAGATGACGAAAACTAGATTTGGAGTTTTTACCTATTATTCTTTGGACCATATTCCAAACTTTTGTTATAGGAGAATGTGTATTGATCATAGAAACATATTTTTTCCAAGAATCACGTTTGTTCTGTTTCATGGTTCTATGATTTTTAGCTCCAGTGACTCCAAGATCTTTTAAATTTTCAGAATTTGGATGTCGGCGAAAGCACCGTTCAGCTTTCTTCCTACATTTCCTTGCCCCTTTGCAGTCATAGTTAAACCACGTTTTTTAATATTTGTAACTCCTGAAGATGTGGGTATGGTTTGGTTAGCAATTTCAATCAGCATATCTGAGAATAACTGAAAAGGATCTGGAACATCAGCGGAAGAGACTGCTTTTAGTTTTGTGAAGAAAAGCTTTTCAAATTCTGAGCGATTTGCTTTCTTGAAACTATACCTTGTTAAAGGGGGCGGGTCATCAGCTGAATGAACAGCTTTTAAAAGTGAGAAAGTGACCACTTCCACAAAGGTCATCATAAACAGACCAAGTAAATTCTTCACTTATAGGAAGGTCGCAAAGTGAGATATCTAATGCTGATTAGGTTTCATGAGCTGAGGAAACATGTGTATAAGAACCATCATTAAAAATACACAAAGAATTATTTGATATTAGATCTTCAAGAATTTTTCCTTTGCAATTCTCTTCATTATCCCAAAAGTTACTCCAACCGTTAAAATCATCCATCAATAAACAAGGTTTAGGGAGCTGATCGTAAAGATTCTGAAGTTCACTAAGACAGACCTCCAGATGAAGGTATGTACACCTTGCATAATGTGAATATCAAAGTAAGACGAACTGCTACAGCTTTTAAATCCGTTTTTAAATCAATAGGACTATGTAAAACACCCACTTTACCAAGTATTGAAGAGGAATACTATCACCGAGTAAGTCCCTTGACAGGGCCGAGCCAACTCACTCTCATGCAAGAAGACTTCGTGCAGCTTGTACACCCCCAGCTCTGCTACAAGCCTGAACCCAACACGGGCGCTTCCGCTCAGTGTACCAAGACATTCATCGCCATGGCCACCGAAGATATCATTGACGCAGTCATGGTCGTCTCAACCTCCCTTTCCTACATCTTCCCATGGACTTCCCTAGCCAGTGCACATGAGCGCAGATGACGTGACCCGACACGACACGACAGTCATGTTACCACATCAGTCTTACTGCGCAGAACGAGAAGACAAAGAACACCACACTTTTACCAATTATCACCAAAATATCGCAAAATATTTCCACCACAGGCCTCCTTACCGAGTGTAGATACGCACGATAGCTTCACTAGGCAATGCCACACGACGACGCTGATAGGCATCAATCGAACTGTACATGATCAGCAATAACCCATAACCCGCAAAGTATAGGTAAATGATAAGGAATTTCAGTTTATATACTACTTTATATCGTTGAAACAAGCCGCATTCAGACAAATGTTACGTACAGGCGATTAGAGAAATATTTGTTGATAGTTTACACCGTAGACAATATTTTACGACATTAACACGGAAACCGTTATCTTGACATTTGCTTACGTAGTTAGGAGGATTGGTCAATCTCGGACACTATTTCTTGATGCCTTTTCTAACTTTGAACGAAATCTTTCTGACGAACTGTTAAATTCAATATAGTGTGAAGATAATGTAATATTGACTCATTCAATACGGTATTGATCCCTATGGCACTCAGGATGATTTCCTGTGGGTGTTAAAGGACACAGTTTTGCTGATTTTCAATTTGTTTATTACCATGAAAGTGATGGACGCACGGTTACAGTGTATGATTCAACATATTCAAAAAGTACAACTGTGAAACCCGTGGAAATGTGTCAATGTGACCAAATTGAAATACTTTTCGCTCCCAGCTTTCTAACAGAAGGCCAACAGTTCGGTAAAATTAATAATCTATAGTATCTTCCGATTATCATCAACATGTGCAAAAAAGAGACACCGACATGTTGTGCACGAACGAGCACTGCAGCTCATGGCTAGCCAGCCGATCCAATTTTACTATGGCTCGACGTAGCAGGCCAAATATAAACAGCTATATCTAAACAAATATACGTCTCCTGAACTATATTCACTTCTACAAACTTTCTATAATATATCACCTTCCCTGAAGGTGAAATTAATATTCTGTCAACTCACGTTTGACTTAAAAGTGGTAATGTAGCGATACTCTTCCCGATGTTAAAATGAATAGGAGGACGTCTTGACCGCCGGGATAGGTCTGTACGTGCATGCCAACGACAAGACCCCGCAGCTCTATGGGCTGAGGGGTAGAAATGATCGGCTTAGCGCCATGATCGGTTCAACCCCAAAGTTGACCTCGTACAATCTGACGGGATTTTCTCGATACTTGCTATTTCAAGCTGTGGATAATTTGCTTGATATCTTCCCAGTGTCATCCATCAAGATAGCGATCCAGATACTGATATTACATGCCATCATATTGATTACCTGTGATATTCTAAGCACCTGTAATCACGTAGAGTTAATATAATATTACTCCGTAGTGGAACAGAAAGGGCTAAGATACTTCATTTGATTTAGCATCCTCCATATATGCACTCCGTTCGACCTCTGCACGAGTTCGGACTCTATTATTATTTTAACGGTCTGAGGTGTCGTTGTGCACACTCCAGGTCATGGTAAGAATAGGCCAGAGCCCCGCAAGGGGGGTTGTCGTAAGAGGCGACTAACTGGGGCACCCGTGGGGTTTCCGGGTGTGAAAAGGAATATGTACGAAACGTTGCGATAAGCGACGTTAAATCATATTCACTCACTCACCCACTCGCTTATTTGAACCAGGCATGAGAATAGCACCCCAAAACGTGCCTGAACGCGAGGACGCACAGCGCCCGAGCCGGTGGGAAAGTGCGAAAGAGGGGCATTTTTTTAGATATACAGGAGCACATATATATGGAGAATCAAAGCTTATGTCTGATCATTTTCTTTACAAAACTGTACCTTGAATGATGTTACAGCTCTGTACCCCAGAAAAACATCAATATTTTTCATCAGCCTACATCGGAAAATATCAGAAAATGTCAACAATATAGCCAGTACTCTAGTTCAGTACCACAAATAAATGTTGGCACAGTTCAAATTTTCAACATCCGTAAAATCAGGGCTCTGGATTTGTCATTGCATAAAAAAAAATCAAACACGTCTTGCTCTCTTGGAAGAGTGGGATGGGATTTCTCCATGTCTCTTAGCAGGCACCTTCTTGGCATCCCGTTTCTTGGCTACCAATTGCTCCAAACCAGCTTAAAAGTGAGCCTTCCTTGCCTTCTTGGAAGCCTTACTAGCCAGTCACTTGGATTGCTTCTTGATGGCAGCCTCCTCTCTTGTCACAGAAAGTTCCGTCTTTTTCTCTTCTAAGCCAGGCGCAGTGACATCTTCTCCTCTTTGTTTAGCTTAGCAGCACCCCAGAGATTTCTCCACAGTTTTGGGTTGATTGGATCATGGAGTTAATCAGTCCTCAGCAAGTGATCCACAGAGGATTTCTCAGCAGCCTTGAGGGCATATTTGACAGCCTGGATGGAATTGAAAGTGGAGACAGCTAATTTGGCAGAATGGGACGAAGCAATCCAGGAAGTCCTTTGTAAGCTGCATCTGCTACTTACTGAGCGTGGGAATGAGGGGTTCCTTGGTTTGGAACAGCATCACATACTTCTTCCACAAAGGAAGAACATCAAAATAAAGCAGCATGTTCAACCGGGTTCGCTTCCGTTGTTTGAAGATCCTGTCGCTAATACGGTCCTTTCGTGCTCTTCCGTCATCGGTCAGCTTCTTCTGTTGAAGTGTACTCTGTATTTTTCTTATACGGAGTCGTGAGGCTTCACTCACTTGATTTCTTTGATAAACTTCTACACCGTGACGAAGACACTGGACACAATCTGCAGTGGATAAGAAGGAGTACCGCTAGTAGAATACCGTGAATGCGTCGAGCATTCGAACACAGTCAAGACTCACATCATACAAGGATAACCATCTGGTACGTAACGCTGGGACGTAGCGAAAGAAAGCCCCAGCAATAAACAGATTTCCTTGAGAGCATCTCTGAGCTCAGGTGACCATTGGAAGACATTTTACAAGTTATTGTACAGCATCTCGACGCTAAACTTTTTAGCAGCGTTGTGGGCATGGTGGACTGTGTCCTCATTAATGTTTAGCAGATGTGGAGCTGGCCCTGTCCTCATCCGTGCTTCAACACCTTCAATGACACAAACCATAGAATTGCCACATATTATCATATTTGTATACACCGAGTATCCAGAATTGGTCCATATTTTCACTAGATTTATTCAAGCTCAGCACAAAAAATGATATTTGGAATATTTTTAGCAAAGATTAATAGCTTGACGACATAGGTATGCTATTTTAATTAAAATTCCCTACCCTATATATTACTTCATAAAAATATGGCAACAACATTTCTGTATGATTTTGGAGCAACATAAGCACAAAATTAATGACGAAAACGGCACACCAACTACACACCTGTATTTGTTCCTCTCATGATATTGCAGGAGTCCATCAGTACAGACATCACATTCCTCCATGGGATGTTGTATTTGACCATGAGGGAATCTATAGCAGTGAAGATGGAGAGGCTGTTCAGTTTCACCATAGACACTGGCTGAAGGTGCTTCACAACCACAAGTTTCTCTTCTCCTCTGAGTAATAACTAACCAGAATGGTTAGGATATTGTGAAGCCTGATTTGATTTTTAAGTCTTCAATCAGTTCCTCTTTAAGAGATTTCCCGAGATCAAGTTTCATCTTATATGACGCTGTGGTCCTATCCATTGACAAGCTGTTTAAAGCCTTTGGATCCTTAGCCAATGCTGTGGTCAAACTGATCAGTTTTGGTGGCATTGTGAACGGGAGCGAAGTTTCAGCCAGAAATCCCAGTAACATGACCTCATTGTTGGACTTTCTGTCGACAACAGGCGCAGCAGGTTTGGGTATAGGCACGGTTCCTGTCAGTGATGCCCTGCCAAACAGGTGAAGATGCATCAGGCACAGCCGCTGAAATCAATAAATAATTCAAATTAATAAGTAAATTAACGGTGTGCATGATTCTCCGGTCTCTGTTTAAAGGAGCAACTAACTGACATGGACACAAGATCACGGTCACATCAAGTGCTGAAACCTTGAATTTCGACAGAAACACATGTATATTTTGTAATAATCAGTCGAGATCAATTTGTGAAACAGGATATAAATGTTAAGTACACCAAATTTTATCGAAAAAACCCCTCATAAGTCTAACAAAGTTAATTGTTTACGTGATTAATTGCCTATAAAGTTACTCCTACAAAAATATATTAGTGGGATGATTGATGTAGGTATAAATCAGTCATTACGCATAACACAATTTGCATATTCGAAATATTGTAAAAAGTAACTTTCACAGAATCTAATAATGAAATTTAAATTTCCAGATCTTTAGTTGTTAGTGCACAGCTTTAAATAGAACAAAGCTACTCTAGAGTGGTATGAAAAGGCAGAGCTGTGACTATCACCATACCATATATGTATCCAAAACCATAAACAAAGAAAGTCATAGAAGTATGTTAGAATCAGAAGTTGCATGATAAACTCTAGCCCATGGGAAGAATTCAAATCGATTTGAAACAAAGGAGAGAGAGAGGAGGGAGGGGGTCCGTACTCCAGGTTATAAAGTTGGATGAGATTATAAGTATTTTCAAAAGGTGAACGAAAATTGAATGATGCACATAAAATCATCATACATCCAGCTTGTCAAGAACATCAGCTTTCACTTTTCTTTTTTACCCCTCGGCCATTTTGTCCTCGGGGTATTGTCGTCGCCATGTACGTCCGTCCGTACGTACGTCTGTCCGTCCGTCCGTTGCCGCTTTTTAGGCAAAACCGCTTGAGACACAACCACGAAATTCGGAACACTTATTTATCTAGTGCTAGATCAGACGCCTATCGAAATTGGCTCCCCTCGGCCCATATTTTACAGAGTTATGCCCCTTTACAAATATATTAATTTCTATTTTTGCCCTATATGCTTGCTTGAATGTAACCAGCTATATCTGCAGAACTGTAATACTTAGCATGCTTAGTTCTATACGCCAGACACTGATCTGTTGATACATCCATACACTGCAAATTGTAAATTACCTTTAGCTTGATCATCCCACATAGTACTATCTCTTTCCCAATTCACACTACACATGGGTCTCAATCACTTGGAGAAAGCCGAGGGATTTTGATCAATCTCAAGTCTTATACCTAAAGATACGTGTTGTAAGTACCTTCTATATAAGTGGTGAAGTATAGACGGAGTTCTCAATATGCCATATTTGGTGTCGCTTCACTATCTCATTTTCATTCTCATTAATGACATCTAACGGTTTACCTTTGGCATACCTCAACATCAAGATGAATTTTTACAACATATCTTAGGATGAATTATCAAAATATCATCCACTCTGGGAAGGCCAAAGCCAGAACTAATTTGAGAAAGATCTTGCATGAACGTTTTCTTCTCAATTATATTTCCACACGAGTTCTCAATTTCATTCCACAGTTTATAGTTATTATATTAAGCTCCAGTCTTTATTTATCACATAATCGTTTTGAGTATAATAATGCTCCATCCTCCCTTATTATATCACGAATATGAACAATTCCTGCTTGATACCATGATCGAAAGAAAAATATTTTTTTATATTAAGAATTTGGATTATTCCAGTGTATTTGATTAAAGATATCTGTATCCTCAATCAATACTTCTTTCCAAAATTCCAAGATTTGTTGATGGCATTGGTACATTCAAATTGTTCAAAGAGTAATTACATTTTAGCGAAAATCCAAGGCCACGAATCTTGTCAAATATCTGTTGGAATTATTTTTCACCAACTGTTTTCCTCTGAAAAAAATCTTTTCATCCACAGGAGGATGGAGCATTATTATACTCAAAACGATTATGTGATAAATATAGACTGGAGCTTAATATAATAACTATAAACTGTGGAATGAAGGCCTTGTTCTTCATATTGAAATCGGGCACAGTTAATTCCTCGAAGGCTTTATCATTTATGAGTATAGTTTATTTTATTTACACCTTTGTTATTCCATATAAATTTGAGTTATGTCGTATTTATCATTTTACAGAATTTGGAACTAACAGGAATAATACCATCTTCGCATATCCAAGCCGAACACTACACGTGTTGCCTTGGCTGAACACGACACATTATCTGATCAGAATACGGGATTGGTGATGTCATCGCTCTATAAATATTCCGTGGTCCATATTAGGAGAAGTGCAATGTATGACCTCTTAAATATTTAAATTTGATTGGCTATTCGGAAGAAATTAACATCAATACAACCACTACTTACCATATATGGAAAGCACACGGGCAGACATTGAAGAAAATCCTCGCTGCACGGTGTTGGCAATCTCCTATCTTGATTGGCTATATGATATCAATTTACTCTATTCAGTATGTCAAGGTAAATGACGGAACGTTAGTGTAGTATTTAACTTGAAATGTGAAGATGGAATAACCTGTGCTTTATTTAGTCATATTCTCACTAACATGGTGAGATCATATGTTGAAGCGAGTTTTATTCATTTTATCATTCATTGTTTATTTGGAATTTCCGATATCGGAAATTGAATTCCCGAAATCGGAAATTCTAATTTCCGATATCGGGAATTAGAATTTTCCATATCGGGAATTCAGTTTCCGATATGGGAAATAGAATTTCCCATATCGGAAATTGTCAATGAATTTCCGGAATATCAGAAATTTTAATTCCGATATGGGGAATTCAATTTCCGATATCGGAAATTCTCGAATAAAAAGCACTTTGGCTTGCCATACTGATCGGGTCTAAATTGTCTGCAGTTTATTTACATCTTTCTAGAGTAATTCTTAATTCCCAATGATTTTACCCCTTCGTCAACAATACGCAAACTGAATGAGTTATTTGATATTTTACTCTTTTTATTTATTTTACTTAAGGATTGACTGTGATTTTTTTAAGTTCATTGGGGTATGAACTTAAAAACCGCTGTGGAAACTATTATTCCGCGTAGCGGATCATACAAAGTTTGCACAGCGGTTTTTAAGTTCATGCCCCAATGAACGTAAAATAATAACAGTCAATCCTTATATTAAATTATCCAAGCAAAACTAATTGAATAAGAGAAGAAATTGAATGTTAGACGAACGAATTATTCGGTTTAATTCTTGTGACAGTTGAAAAACACCGCGCGTATAAATACGGTCAACAATGTTCGTAACTCCTAGCAACATCTCGGTGCACGCGCACCTCACTCGGTAGGCCCAGCGTGGTTCAAACAGTTTTCAGTTTGACAGTTTGTGCACATTTGTGTTTGCATGGTGTCTGGAGAGAAACGGCTCAGTCGGGGCTAATTATTTGAAGACTGAATAACACAAGAAATACTGTGAATGAAGGATTAGATACGAAACCAGAAAAGAAAAAAACTGCTAGATTTGAGTTTGTCTGGGCGGGAATATTCCATTCAATGCAGACTGATATGTGGTTCGGTGTGAGTATCAGACATGTCCCAATTCTCCCAACGTCAGAGTTTGTAACCTTCAAACCGTCGGTAAACAGGTATATATATTATTATATATTTATATGCAACAAGTAAGTAATAAAAACAATCAGTGAAGGAGGTGGACGAGAAATATGCATCGGAACACATCATTGGCCTAATTTCCTCACAGTACTAAATATTAAATAATAAGACATCTGCAGTTAATGTGTTTCCCTGATTATTACCATAAATAATATTAAGATTTTGTCTAAAAATAACGGATTTCAGTTCAGCAACTATGATTTAGTTTAAAGTGCTAATGCAGCGAAATTTTTATTAAATAATTTGATTCTCTATTCTTTCATGATTAATTTGCTATATCCATGAGGAAAATCGGACAAGGAGAAGTTCTTATTTCAAAAGGAAAAGGGCGTGCAATTGTGCTCTTAAAAGTGCGACCGTTTTCATTGGCTTTGTTTACAAATATGATAACGTCATAAGTATGACAGATGGTCAGCTTGAGTCTAGGCTCTGCATGGCGGACAGTGTTGGAGGGAGCCAAGCCCGTCCTCGAGGCCAATATACTGGTTTGTTTAATAACATTTTTGAATTTAATGTTCATCAGGAAATTAAGTATGACAAGGTAAGTATGACATACCTGTGAATGAATATAGACAATTTGTATGGACCTAATGAAGATACAAAAGGCCCCGCATCCGCGACCGAGCAAAGCCTACCGTGTGCAACCAGGCTAAAGTGAATTCATTGCCATAGAAATGACTTCAAATTCCACTGAGCAGTTCCATTATTATTTTTATCTCGTCAAATTAATTACCTAGAATCTGGAGTCTATATAAATTTGTTTTGTATGATATTTATAAAATTTATCTGCCAGTGTCCGCATTTTGTTTGCCTGCATGAATGCATATGTGGCTGTACGGTCAGGTGTATCACTTATCATTACACGGAAGGATTTCCAACTTCAAGAAAATAACGAAGATCGATCTTCATTATCCCCAGATTCTCAGAGATATATGTTTTCTTCTTCTCATTACAATCAACTTTAAATTAGATCTAAAAACATAATATTATATGCTCTAAATTGGAATGAAATCTATCACAACGTCTGAAGCGGCCCGTCTGAAGTGCTCTCGCCGAGGTCCGCGCGCCAAAAGCAAAAACAACAGTCTTCGGTCTTCAATTTCACATTCCGGTTTTCTTGTGCAAAAAGTGAAGGCTTTATTAAGAATTTCTTCCATTCGCTCTAGATCTATATTCTATTTCCATTCCACAATATGATCGGTTATGAAAGCAAATGTAAACTGTTTGCGCGGTATGAAAAGCCATTCAAAATTGTTGAATAATATTTTTTTATCAGAAATTATATTTGTCTTATATATTTTTCTGTGCTATCGGTAAAATTATCTTGCACCCTTCTCGTTTATTATCACATTAGACAATTTTTTAGCATTATGTAATTTTTCGGAATAATGTTGAACTACTTTCATGTTTATTTTTTATTTCAGATACTCCCAAGAGACTCGTTTTTCAATGCGCCCCTTCAATGTTGTCTTTGTCCTGTTTGTTGAGTTTTGTTGTTGTTTGAATCTTCTTTAGTTGAAATGTTTGAAATGTTAGTTTTCTCGGTATGTAAACTCCAATTTAATATTTTACGTAGTATTTCTGAAATTATGTTGGTGCATGGCCTAGAGAAAGCTCTGTGCTCACTAATCTTTTCACTTACCCGGTTGCCGGCATGATCGTGGTGTATTCAACATGCAGTTACTCAGACGATACAAACTTTGGAGATTTTAAAAATAATTTCTAATGCCACGGGAATATTTTTGATGAAAAATAATTGCATAGACAGAGTTTGGAATATATTGTGATTTTCGACATCTGATGTGTTATATTAGCTGATAAATCCACGAAAACCCCGTTCCCTCCTATGTGAATCAGATAGTAACTGCATGCATTCGTACAACTACGGTACAGCCCACGAGTTAAGGTAAATAAATCATTTTAGGTGGTCATGCACGGACACGTGGCCGACTGGATTCTTTCTTTCATTCCTGGCACGTTACCATACGAAGACAGTGATGGATATCAAGAGTATTAACTCAACAACAATGTGAATTAAGTCTATGGAGATTGGCCTTCGCCATATGCTACTCATATCGCTGGCTTGCTCGTCGATCGGCATGTCATACTTATGACGTCACATATACGAAAACATGGCGACCGTAAATGTCGCACTTTATCTGCTAACCCCCTTGCGTTTCGTAGCAAAATATAATATCTTCCTGTTTAAAACTCTCTGTGAGAATTTTATTAAATTAAAGCAGAAATCCCAAACCGTAAAATTTCGTGATAAAAATGAAATTGACAATTTCGCTGCATTAGCACTTTAATAATTTAGTCATTTTTTTTCAACTGGCAATTTTTTTATCAATCTAAATTATTTAAATTTTCTCAAACTTAAAAACATGAGCAGTGTGACTAACGTCACAGGACCTACGAAGTAGGGTAAGCATTAGGACTCCGACGCGAACTGAACTCTTGTAAATCCCCACCCTCAGTTGAAATCCTGCCTATATTAAGATGGGCAATGCCCAAGTCAGAATCACCAGTGATTTTCATCAAAAATCACCAGACATTTTCATCAAAAGTAGGTCAGCCCAGAACTTGTTGGTAACAGTTTCCTAATGCGCCTTCATTCCAAAAATAAATAACGATCGCCGATTTAATTTTACAATTTTTTAACTAAAGGAAACAGATTGAATAATAAAAAGTTCAGTAGATTTCAGGCTTTACGTGTGAAAATACATTTACATCTCTTTAATGGTTTCAGTGCCCTTGTCCAGGACCAAAACAACTTTTTGAATCGCATTATTTTCCCAACAATACAACATTTTCTTATATATAGTCCTATAGTAGAATGGTAGCATTTATGTAGTTTACGGTAATTCAACTCAAGACCAACACCTTCTCGGCACAAGACAATAATGATTCTATGTCATTCTCCTGAGCATGACCGGTACAAAGACGAATAAATAGCATCTCTACATCACGTTGTTATCTAGATATATGAGACAACACATTTTGGGTATCGGCAATCTGATGAATGTAGAATTTGAGGATTGCATCTTAAATACAGCCTCTTAATACTGATTACATATCTGTTTAATTTCGTTTCCCATAATGTAGCAGTTGATAAAAACATGTGTGTATATAGCAAAAGTGTGTGTCTCAAGTTAACAGCAGCTGTTCAAATGTCCCCTGGAACGGTAATAAATAAATAAAGACGTAACTCATAGAATCTGCACTGTGGATGGCTTAATGTAATACCGGTACCATCTGTTGTGATATTTTTTTAACTCCCAGACAGATCTGTTTATTTTTGTCTCCCCTGCTTTGACCTCTAAGAATAATTTAATTATTACACCATGGCAGTATTAACTGCATTCTCGAATCCCAAGCCTATCAGTCTTAGTTCTGATCTGTTTATAGGCCTATTGGGGTGACCCAGCTACACTGCTGTGACCTCTAGCTCTCAAAACAATTACGGATGGCATATCCCACCAGGTTTTGTACTGTGTTATATATACAGTGAAACATACAGCCAAGGGTTCCCGATGGGCATGACAGTGCACTCGCTGAGCCATCAATAAATAATAAAAAAATAATTATAAATCAAATATCAAGGTTCTAATGTCAACGGTTCTCCTTATTTTGCCGACGGAAGGATTCGGATGGACTGACTGACTGACTCACTCATTACCGGACAATTTGCGATCTGTAGCCTACTTCGTAGGAATATTTATGAAATAAATTGGCTTTGAACTAAAAAATGACAATAACAGTATTATCACAATTTTCAGTATTATAATTAAAATTTATTTTATAATTTATTATTATTATTTTATTATTATAATTTACCTGTTTATAAACTTACCATCGAATCACCGACACTAGCCACCGTGGTTTTCCGGTGTTTAATTAGCAAATCGCGGTTCTCTTCCTGGTCTAACAGTAATTCAGCGTACGGTCCCAGCAGTATTACCAAATATGGAGTTGTTTGTTGATTATTGGTGATTTGTTTATTCAGAAACAAATGGAACCGGGTACCAGAAAAATTAGCAAATCGCGGTTCTCTTCCTGGTCTAACAGTAATTCGAGGTTTGAAAATACAAACGAATAATGTACCTCCTGTAGTTTTTCTCTGTCGCAATCGCCAGGTCCAAGATATGTGGCAGTAAATCTCAGGGCTCGAAGTACATTTACTTGCTGGTTCATGATGGAAGTTAACGGACAGATCACAAATACCAGTCCGGTTTCTTTTAAACAGGACGCCCCCTGTACATAAAGATTTGCCGCTGTTCGTTCTCGTCGATATACAACGCCTATGTTGATTGGCTCGCCGAAGTTACGATGAGTTTTCGGAAATCATCGGCTCCATTCGGTAATCTGAACAACTTCGCTTCATTTAGTTACGAAGGCTGTTGATTGGGCGAGAGACATGCGCAGAAACCCCACTTTGACATCAGCCGGTATATATGACAATAAGGGATATACATTCTGATGCCATGAGAATTACGGAGGACGGTTTCACTAAACAATGTGTTGTTTTGAGCCGAGGAACACCCTTGTTGTAGTTTCCAACGGAGTTTTAGGTGTCCGTTCATATAACCTAAGCTACCTAAGTCATATTTTCCACTCCAACCCCCAATCATTTCTGTACAAAGCATTCATTGAACAAAATGAGGACCATAGAGTAAATAACAGAAACAACTGGATATGTTATATAAAGAACATCTTGAGTGCGGTAAAGTCCGACCACATCTGGGAAAACCTTGGCTGTCGAATCCCCGACTCGACTAATAAGTTAATTAAAAAACTGCTTGAAAGTATTTATATCAATACTTGGAACGAGCAAATAAAACTTAGCAGCAAGCTCTCTACATACAGTGGATTGCAACATGCTCCTCGCCTTGCGAGTAACATAATGGCAATAAAAAACAACAAACATCGTTCTGCGTTAATCAAATTAGCGCTCATAAATTACCAATCGAAAAGGGGCGTTACACCAACACACCCAAATGTGATCGTTTATGCACGATATGTGACGCTTTGGGGGATGAAAAACATTTTCTATTGCACTGCTCTGTATTTAGAAAAGCAAAGAGAGTCCCTGTTTAATGCACTTTGCTTACCATACCTGCAGACTCTAACAGCTTATTCAAGCAACTTGTTGATAGGTCAAATTTTATCATGGCTAAAGCATCTGCAAAATTTGTCTACGACTGTTTCAGCCTCTTGGGTTAGTTTACATGCTTGATGTTCTCTTGAATCAATGATCATCTATAAATATATACACCTCACTCAAGAGTAGCATGCCTGTGGTTATTTTAGAATATGGCTATTTTGATGTCGGGTAAATGGAAACTCTTTAATATATTTGCATGTTTTATCTGTTTGATGTATGTAGTTGTGTATGTTTTATATGTATGTATGATTGCGTTTTAGCCCTGCACTATTCTATTCTATAAATTATGTGACGATGCTCGAACCATCCATCATTCATTGCATTCTTGTACCGGTGTGGAAGCAACCGTGGTCCGCCAGATATGAGTGTCCGGGGACCATGGTATCTTGATCCAGATACGAAAATCCTCCCTCGGAAACAGTTGTCCCCCTATCAGCAGAAACCAGGGTCCTGATATCGTTGGTGTCCGGGTTACTGAAATCTAGACAGGAATGTCCCTTCTCATATATATAGGGCCCGGATCATAGCATCTGGCGAACTATGGGCGCTTCCACAGCTATGGAAGTCCTCAGAGTCCGGCATACCTCAGAGTCCGGTTGAACTATATATGAAACTAAGGGAATAGTAAACACTAGAAATTCTGAACAGAGGTTTGGCCAGCAAATCGGTGGTGCAGTGGGTAAATTACAACACATATAAGGGAAGTGGGAAGAGGTGCCGACATACTGACTGCGTCACATGATTTCACAGAATAGTCTTCTGGTTAACCTATTCTAAAGCACATACCAAGAACCTAACGATTCGTGACGATTCACCGGCATAGACGGTGGACAGTACAGCAGTAAGATAATATTGTGGGTTCGATCCTAGTCGGGGCCAGTTGAAAATGTTTGATTTTCTGCATTTCTCATGTACAGCTTTAGTACGTCTTGTAAAGTTATACCGTGGCATCTTTGTTAAATATATATATTTTTTTAGAAAAAAATAATTTTATGTATTTAGGTCAATATACATCTTTACGATGACGCATATACGATATGCTATTAATTTTGGTTTTGTTTATACTTTTTTTCAGTTTTGATGGGGGGGGGGGTTCTTTCACTCCTAAGTTTCCACCCAGGTGCAAACGTTTTAACCGAGGTGAAAAGGTTTTCACCTGGGCGCAAACGTTATCACCCTGCATGGTGGAAATCTGTTTTAACCCAGGTGAAAGCCTGTTTTCACCCAGGTGAAAATCTTCTCACCCTGGTGTACAATTACCGTACAATGAAACCTTCTTTCCGCGCTGGGTTAATTTTCGAACGCATATGATTTTGTGAATGTTGCGAGATCAGAAAAAAACAGGAGATATTGAGATATCTAATGAAAATGTATATCACGTTTCTGACATCAGTAAATATTGAGGAAATTTTCATGTCGGAGATCTGTATTACTGTTATAATTAATGTTACTCTAAAATGACCACGCTTGTCCGCTGGTACTACTTACGACTTCTCGCATAGTCAGGGCGAAATTAAAATATTTTACGATATGCAAATATAATGCTCAAGGTCTTTTCATATTCGGTCCGTATCTTTCGAATGCGGGATATCGTGAACGATCTCTCCGGACATTTCAAGCTGACTTCCGTATACGTGGAGCTGCTCAAAGGAATTATCAGGTAGCAGTATGCCAACAAAATTCCGTTGTTTTGATCATTGAAAGTGAATATATTTATTATGAGTTTTATCTTTGATTGTTTGAGCGAGATACTATTCTTTTTTTTATATCACCCATTTACATAGAAATGAGAACAGTGAGTCATTGTGACCCGCAATTAATATATTTGATATAATAATATTTAATTAATATTCATATATGGCTAATATGTATACATTACCGGTAGTTCAACCTAAGGCGCTCGCAAACTAATGGTGTATTCGTGACAAACACCGGGTATATTTGCCTATTTCATCCAAGATGGATAAGGGTGGCCCATCGATAATTTTTTTTTTTTACATTTTGAAATCTTTGGTGGGGGGAGAGTGTGAAACCCATCCAGTTCTGTGACTTAAAATTATTCTATAACAATAACTAAAATGTCGGAGGGCAAAGTAACTTCGCCCTCCGATTCACACATTTGTCCGTGTGCAAGTTAGTCTTCAATGTCACAATTTTCCATGACGTAATCACGCGGAATAAACGGCGCGTATTTCGTTGATCCGGAATTGACATCTCTACTGCGGCATTATGTTACAATGCTGGTGAGTTAAGATTTATCGCAAATCATTAGATATTTTATTTGACCATTAATATGATCAGATCACTGAAATAAATACTGAAATTACCACTCAAACCCACCTTATTTCACGTAGATTTATCAATGAAGAAATCACACACGTTTTTTGAACCAGAGTCAATTTGCCACTGCGGAGGCATTTCCTTGCCAAACTGACCGAAAAACAAACAACGCAGGTCGGTTGTTTGACATTTATTCAAGTCCACAGAAACAGACGTTTCAATAAACCTAGAAAAGATTTACACAGATTCTTTATTGCAAGAAATATCAGGCGTTCATCAGGAAAGTGATCCGCAACTCCATGTGATTCGGAACCCACTAAACTACTGTAGCCTGTTCGAAAAGAGTGTAAAATCTGGAATAATATAAGTTATACCAGGCATTTGCGTGGGTATACAGGCTGGTATTTCGGAAAATTTATGACCTATCCCAGGTTCTTAGCGTGACATGTACTTGATCAGGTCAGGGCATTTACAGCATTTCTGTTCTTCATTCACTACATAGTACTGTTCACACGCCCTATGATATTTATTTAGATCTCTATCTCTATAAAAATGAAGCGGGCATTCTCTCTCGTCGACTTTATGACAAAAGAGATGATTACAATTTCGACATCGTAAACTATCCCTTTCTGGATAGTAATATTCCAGTGGGACCTGCATATGGCGTATACATATCTCGCTTATTAGCATTTGCTAGATCCTGTGTTAAATGTGATGATTTTAATCAACGTCACAAAACATTGTTGCAGAAACTTATAAAACAGGGCTATTCCACCAAGCGCCTCCACTCAAAGTTTGTCAAATTTGGCGATACATATCGCAGGCTGATAGCAAAATACGAACGTAGCGTGCAAGATCTATGGCGCTACGTTTCGTAACTTGTGTCTAATTCCGCTTAACCCGGGGCTAGGGGCCATACGAACCCATGTACTTCAAGATCCTCATGGTACTCATATGAACAGGCACAATCAAAGCGTGACTGAGATACATCATTCTTTAGATGACGACTTTACAACGAATATTATGGATTAAGAATACTGATCAGCGATACGGATTTGATATTTTTGGAACATCATGATGTCTTGCCGGCATCATTGAAAACTGTTGACGGCTTCTCTCTTGCAGGAAACAAGCCTATGTTTATGTATACTATGATTGTCTTTTTGAATTTGGTGCCAATACTGTTATATGGAATATGGAATAGGTCTTTGGATTATGGACGCGGATATTCTCTAATGGACGACGGCTGGATTATGAATGACGGACTAGACGCTTGTAATGTACTTTTGTTGCTACCATTATGCAAGTTTTGTTGTTAAAAAAATAAAACTGAACGCGGAAAACAACGAATTACGTCGATTATACCGTATTTTCGCCTGCATGTTGTCTGATCGTACTATTCTTGTTTATCTGATGATGCTAAACAATAATGATCTTATGAATTTTGGGATAGGTCATAAATTTATCATTTTGCGGCATTTCGTCGAGAAGAAATATTTTCACGAGCCCGCAGGGCGAGTGAAAATATTTATCTTCGAGACGAAATACCAGCCTGTATACCCAAGCAAAAGCCTGGTATAACGAATTTCTCACATTGAAGAGTTATTTTCCTCGATATTTTAACTATAATATCACCAACCAGAAAGAAATGAACAACGTGAAAACATGCACGGTGAGTCGAATATGCAGCGTTGATTCCGTTCCATCTGTTCCGCGATGAACAATAAACTGGATGAAATACTTAGCTGGCATTCTGTCGTTCATGTTTATGTGGTTATGAAGCTTCAATGATAATTTATTTATTATCTTCATCCGCAAATATGCAATTTCCCCCACACAACTTGTCCCATTGCGCGGTACTCGCGCATACAAACTCGCTCAGACAAATTCGTCTGAAACAGTCTTTGCCTGCAGGTGTTTCACGCGCGCCCTTGACTGCGTTGGTATATGGGCACGCGCGCCCTGCACATTGGTATACGAGAAATCTCAATTGGTATACCAACTGTGACCAGCAGAGACTTGCAATACGGCCTCATGCACTAGGAAAATTAACCCTCAAAACGTTACAATTTACTCTGAAATGTGATAATTAATTTTATCCGATTGGCTATAACTTTGTTTAACAAGGATTTTATCATCTGTGATCAACAAAGTTAACCGTCTCCAATTATTGACAGGTCGATTTATCTATTAATGTTATAAAGCCCACGCTTATACCCAGCACACAGAAGACTCATGCAAGCGACGTGCAAATTGTCTCCCTTGGTTAAGAGATGGGGCTGCAGTCAGTGGAACATTGTCATACGGGGAACTGAATAAACGGGATATTTAGCTGCCATTTGCAATTTTTGGGAAAAACAAATCAAGAAAAGAATATAACAGATGTTTATTTGCTGATCAAAGCACATGGATGAGGCGAACAATCATGGGAAAAGGACAATTAATTGTTTTGGATCGTTCATGGAGATATGCTAGACTGGATGCTGAGATTGCTCCTTACACGCTTGCCTGAGTTGAAATTAGTTACGTACGACCGTGGCGTAAACTGGCATGCATTGTCGCCTCCCCCGAGGCACGCGCAACGTACGATGGGGATAGTTCAATTTCGTAGGTCTAATCTCCGTTAAACAATAACCGCTCGCATTGATAGGAACAGCGGTGGCAACGTTTAGAGGTTTTCAATGATGTGTTCCAATATTATTGCGTACGGTGGTTTCCATGATGACAACACCTCAACAACAACTATACGATATATAGCTAAGATTCATAGCGTCTCTTGAGGGAAGGGAGACGCTATGAATCTTAGCTATACGATATGATACAATATACTTTATTTCCATATATGATACATATAGAAATTATCAGAATATACAGTGACATTAATTAAAACATAAAATAAACATAATTTACACACAAGACCCATGCTATGCAAAAGTCACTGACACCTCTATTAAATTATTATATATATATATTGATCTGAGTAGACAAACATTTGGATAAAGTCCTGATCAGGCGATGTAGATTATGCCATACCCGATTAACTCACGGACACAGGCCCCAAGCTGTATTCCATGCCACGAAGATCTCTCGGTGAAACCTTCTGATCGACTGTAGATTCTAAGAGAGAGAGAATTACGGGCTTGGGATCGATTCTCGTGTGACGAAAATGCCCATGACCTGGAGAATGTTATTTTCGTTCTAATGCTGACAGTGTAAATAGCATTGTGAATGGACCGATAATGGTGGATATTCGACTTACCTGTATTAACTGTGCGCTGAAACTTTCAGCGAGGGACGCGTAAATATCCCTGACACGCATCTTGCATCGAAACCGGGCGAGAGAAGTCGAACTCTGCTGATCTGACACGAAATCCAACACCGCCGGAGTCTATACTTTCGTTTTATGGGGGCTGCCATGTTTGGGCGCGCAAAGGATTATGGGAGCCAGAGCCTATATAAGACGCGGAGAAATGGACGTTCGGCACTCTGTCCCAGACGATCGGCGGGTGAACATCGTGCGGGAGAGCACAGCGACAGGATCGCCGCAAATGCGCCGAATGCGCCGAAAGTGCCGAAAGTGCCGAATTGACTGCCGAAACAGCGCCGAACCATCCACCGAAGGGTTGGAAAGCCGAGAGCTTAGCCATAGCTTGGGGATAATAGATACTAACACGCACAGTATCTGAGGACGAGAAGTCCACAGTGGTTCGCACGTCAACAGTAGTTGTTATTCAGTATGCATGGCGCATTAAAGTCTAACTTCTAACTGTACCGTGCGAACGATATCTACGGGAAATACAGAGCACCAAATATCCCACACCTGCAGCCTATTTTCATACAAATGCCATTCAGTATGTATTGAACACTAAAGTCTGGTATTTTGTCCGCGGCTAACGTTTTGCTTCGGCAATAGGTGATTAACTGTTTATTAGCCAGTGGTATTCGTACATAGGAACAGGTTCAGTGTAGTCCTCTACCTGAGCACCGGGCCGAAGTACTTTGCCGCAGTCCTCGGTTAATAGCAAATTATCACCGCTAGCGTTGGCTATGTATTTTACATGATTACAAATACTTACTCACACACAGACACCAGATCATCGGCCTTCGGGACGAGATCTGCACATACAGCTCACACTAGCTCGCACTTCAACACAGACTAGCGTTCGAGGTTACGACCGAGAATTGCGTACGTCTAATTCACTCACTCACCTTACCCCCATGGGTCGTATACAGGCTTCGGCTAGATGCGATCAATAACACATACTTGCTTACATACAAGATCGTCGGTCTTAGGGACGGAATAGATCTAATCACAATCATCTACACTAGTTATTCACAGGCCTCGACTAGGGATAACTGATAACACAAGCTTACATCCATTGTACATATTTACACTGCCGCAGGGTTCGAATTATGCTTTGCTGCAAGTCTTGAATACTATTACAAATCATTGGTATTAATTGACATTACATTGTAAGGTAATAATACACCTCCGAGACCAGGGTATTATTACCACATATATATGCAGACAATCTGAGCCTATTAACTCGTCCTTGGGTCAACGCCGTGAGGGCCGAAGTCGGGTCGCCGAATTCGGGCCGAGCCGAAGACGAGAGGTCTGCCGAGCCGAAGACGGGTCGCCGAATTCGGGCCGAGCCGAAGACGTGAAGTTTGCCGAGCCGAAGACGGGTCGCCGAAATCGGGCCGAGCCGAAGACGAGAAGTGTGCCGAGCCGAAGACGGGTCGCCGAATTCGGGCCGAGCCGAAGACGTGAAGTCTGCCGAGCCGAAGACGGGTCGCCGAAATCGGGCCGCCGATAACAGAGAAGTGCCGAGCCGAAAGGGGTCGCCGCCGAATTCGGGCCGCCGAAGACGTGAGGTCTGCCGAGCCGAAAGGGGCTGCCGCCGAAGACGCTGTGGTGTGCTGTACAGACCGACCCCGCCGAAGGGCTACTGCTAGGAGAGGCAGTGATACGGAGAGGATTCCAGAGACGATTAATAACGCTTAGATGAAATGGGCCGTGTAATCTTGACACGGTAGATGTTCCATACAGTCCGGGGCTACGCCTACGACCGGAGAGGAACCAGAGACGCCGTACCATACCACGACGAGAGCCAGTCTGGACGAGACTGGGCCGTGACGCGTCATAGATAGGGTCTCTTGTATATATTGTATATTATTAGTCTTTCTCTTTAAGATAAAGATAACACTTAACGATAACTACCTCTAGAGTAGGGATCTTTATTACAGGTATTGTGCGCGTACAGAGCTGTGTACATTGCAGAATACAATATTATTACTTTATTATTGCCTTGGTTGTTTCTACAGGTCCCCCCATCCTACCTCCTCGATCCAGACAAGGTGACAGGTTGAATCGGACCTTCCTCGTTGGCCAATTCCAGTCATACGAGACTGCGTTCACATCAGCCTGACAATTTGTCACAGGGGCCTGAGACCAGGCCGCCTCAAGTCTCGTGTACACCGCAAAGATAGACGTTTTCTGACCGCTCGAACGTCACAACTGGTGGCAGCGGTGGGATGGCCAACACCGGGAAACCGATGGAGAAGGGACCACGCTGGGAAGAAACCAGAAAACCAAGCATGAGTATTGGAGATGTCGGCTCCGAACTACGTCCAGCGGACAGCGACTGGCAGTCAGGGAGGGCGAGAAGCCGGCGGCAACTGCCCATAACGCCAACTCCGAGAGACCGAGAAGAGTCACGACGAGGAGTGGGGACCGGACGATCAGCGTTTGAGGCACCGAAGAGTGTGGATTTGCTAGACCTGTCCACAGTAGAGCTGGACACAGTGCTATCGGCTCCCCCAGCTGACCTGTCGCCGATACCTTCGTGGCAGACGTTGCCCGACGAGAACGGAAGTTATCGAGCCCCTAAAGACTCTGGTTCTGCTAACCACGGTCTCGGGGGCCGATACGAACACCGTGACGACGATTCGACAGTACAGATAATGGAAGAGATTGCCGAGCTACGACAAACCATCGGGTCTATGGCCAGAGCGTTCGAGTCGACTGTATCGATGATGGCGAGCCAGATGTCCAGAATCACCGACAGTCAGATTCAGGAAGGAGAGGCGATCAGACGACCGGACACTGAAAACGACGCCGCAGAGCTGAATGCGGGTTGTGGAACTGCCGAAATGGTTGGTGATTACCGCCGAACCGAATGTGTGTCCGGGTCGCAGCAGGGTTGCGAGCAGACGCCACCGCCGCCGAGGAGAGGACGAGATGATCCCATGAGCTGGAGGCAGCCATTACAAACCTCAACCCCTGCTATTGAGGTGAGGCGACCGATGTTGACTGCGGCAAAGGCAGCTACCTATGATGGGACAACGCCATTACGGGATTATCTCTCCCATTTCGACCACTGTGCTGCTATCAACGGATGGACATACTCACAACGGGGTCAATATCTGGCCGTCGCCCTCCGAGGATCTGCCCAGCAGCTGTTGGCCAGCTTGAAATCAGAACCAGGAAGTGCTGACTATGGACGATTGAGGGATGCCTTGGAGAAGCGTTTTGCCCCGCCGAATCAACTAGATTTGCACAAAGCGCAGTTAAAATCCAGATACCGCGAGAAGTCAGAAGATCTTCCGGGCTTAGCTCAGGCATTAGTTCGGCTGGCACAACAGGCTTATCCCGAGGCCGGAGATGACGTACAGGATACCTTGGCAAAGGATCAGTTTTTGGAGGCTATTGGAGACGAGCTTAGATTTCTTGTATGGCAGACGCGGCCGAGGACCTTAGATGCAGCTGTACACTCTGCTGTAGAAGTAGAAGCATTCAAGTCCTCGCAACGCCGTAAGACTTGGGCAACCGCGAAGTCCACGGTTCCTAGTAAAGATGAGGGAATAGCTGCAACCTCCGAGGATGACGAAGAATCTGAAGCTCGGCTGAGAAAACAGATCAAAGAATTGATGGAAGAAATAATGCGAAAGTCTCAACCTCAACCACGGCGACGACCACAAAGATACACCAGAGGTCAACAACGGACGTATGGGAATCGGGAACGAAGTAATGCTTGCTGGTCGTGCGGCAGAAGGGGTCATTACCGGGCGGACTGCCCGGATGTATCCAAAGCAGATGACTCTAAACCGCCGAGATCGCCCAAGAGTCCTCCCAAAGTTAATACTTCCGGGGAAGCTGGACTCTATTTGCCTGCCCAGATCGGGCCAGTGAAGATGTGGTGTTGTGTTGACACGGGGGCGTCGATTTCCCTCCTGAGCGAGAAAGTATACCAGCAGCTGAGTCCGCGGCTCAGACCAGCCTTGAGTAGCCCATCTTACGCTAGTATTCGTATGGCTGACGGTACGCTGATGCCCCTGAAGGGTGAAGCTGATTTCAAAATCACTATAGACGGTACCACACGAACACAGAAGATGATAGTCGGAGATCTGACAGTGGACGCGCTTCTAGGGTACGATTTTCTCAGCACCCACTGTACCAAGATCGACACGGAGCGCCACAGGGTCAAGTATGGTGGCCGCTACATCCAATGCGAGGTCGTGGGGAGCGCAGGCTGTTACCGTGTAGCCGTGACCGAGACTGTGACTATTCCTGCTGGAGCCGAAGCCGTTGTGACAGGAAAAGTCCGTGGGGGCCTACCAGGCGAGGTAGGGATGATCGAAAACGAACCGGAGTTTACCCAGAAGACAGGAGCCATGGTGGCCAGGGTCCTCACCGAGGTCGACCGTGACTGTGAAGTCACCCTGAGGTTCCTCAACTTGTCCTCAGATCCGACTGTAGTCCAGGCCGGGACGCTCTGCGGCCGTATGGGTGAAGTAGAAGTAGTGGAAGACCAAGTTTCGAGTGCGGCCGAAGCGTCGAAGCCGAGCCGTGCGAAACCTAGTAGACAGAGGCCCGCCGTGCCGACCAGCGCATGTCCAGACCACCTTACAGATCTGGTTCGACGATCCAGTGAAGGCCTAGAGACAGACCAAGCCCTGGCTGTAGAAGATTTGGTCACCCGATATACTGACCTGTTCGCTAAGGACGATACTGATCTAGGTCGAACGACGATGGTACAACATCACATAAAGACTGGAAGTGCACCACCCATCCGCATTCCCCCGAGGCGACCGCCGATTCACGCCCGTGAAATGATCGATGAGCAAGTTGAAGACATGTTACAGCGTGGAGTGGTCGAGCCATCCAGTGGACCGTGGTCAGCGCCGGTAGTTCTGGTGAAAAAGAAGGACGGGAAAATGCGCTTCTGCGTTGACTACCGTGCTTTGAACAAGATAACAGAGAAGGATGCTTACCCGTTGCCGAGGATCGACGACTCTCTGGATTCTTTAGCAGGTGCAAGTTGGTGGAGTACCCTTGACTTAATGTCAGGGTACTGGCAAGTTGAAGTGTCCCCCGAAGATAGATGCAAGACAGCCTTTGCAACCAGGAAAGGTCTGTACCAGTTCCGAGTTATGCCGTTTGGGCTCTGCAATGCGCCCGGGACCTTTGAGCGTCTAATGGAAGCCATCCTAGCAGGGCTCCATTATGATACGTGTCTCGTCTACCTTGACGATATCATCGTTTTTGGACGAACGTTTGACGAGATGATTCAGCGTCTTGATGGGGTCTTCGAGAGGTTAAAACAACATGGTCTTAAGCTCAAGCCGTCCAAGTGCGTCATAGGGGCACGACAAGTCCTTTATCTAGGCCACGTAGTATCACAGAATGGGATTGGAACTGACCCACAGAAGATCCGTGCTGTGCGAGACTGGCCTCCACCCGTTTCGCAGACCGAGGTTCGGAGCTTCCTGGGGCTCTGCAGCTACTATCGACGTTTCATCCGGGACTTTGCAACCATTGCAGCGCCGCTGCATATGTTAACTGAAAAGAAGACAGTCTTCATATGGGACAACACAGCGCAGCAAGCCTTCGACACCCTGAAAGACAAGCTGACAACCGCGCCTGTGCTTGCTATGCCAGACTTTAGACTCCCTTTCATTTTGGACACGGACGCGAGTAACTATGGCATCGGTGCCGTATTGTCACAGGTGATAGATGGAGAAGAGAAGGTCGTGGCATACGCCAGTCGTGTGTTGTCGAAGGCCGAACGAGCCTACTGTGTGACGAGAAGAGAACTACTTGCTGTTGTGCATTTCGTCAAATGCTTTCGACACTACTTGTTTGGGCGGAAGTTCCTGCTTCGCACCGATCACGCCTCGCTGAGATGGCTCATGCGGTTCAAGGAACCGGAGGGACAGCTGGCCCGTTGGATTCAGGCCCTTGGCGTCTACGATTTCAACATCGAGCATCGTCCGGGTAGAAAACATGGTAACGCCGATGCACTGAGTCGTATCCCATGCAAACAGTGTGGTCGATCAAGCAGCGATGACGTTCAGGCAGCCGCCCGTGTGATTGAGATGGTGTCGCCAACCGAAGGATTCGGCCGAGCCCAGGCCGAAGATCCCGACCTACAACCTGTTCTCGACTGGGTGCGGCAAGGTAGCCGACCAAACCGAGAAGACGTCAGTCCGTACGGACTCGTCACGAAGAGCCTGTGGGGTGCCTTCGATATGTTGGAGATTTGCGATTCGCTGCTGGTTAGACGTTGGGTGGATGACCGTGGTAAGGTCAAGCGACGACTGCTGGTAGTACCTCGTTCCTTGCGCCGTAAAGTGTTAAGAGAGTGCCACGACGGTCCCACCGGTGGACATCTCGGAGTAAAGAAGACTTTAGCGAAGGTGAGGCAGGCCTATACCTGGCCTGGCCTGCAGACGGACATACGCCAATGGTGCCGAAGCTGCGATGTATGTAACAGAAGAAAGCAGGCTGGACGCAAACCGCGAGGACCACACAGTGGACAGATGACTGGTTGTCCGGGAGAGAGGATTGCAGTCGACATCCTTGGGCCAATGCCTGAGACGGGCAGTGGAAACCAGTATATTGCGGTCATCGGAGACTATTTTACCCGTTGGGTCGAAGCCGTTGCCATGCCCAACCAAGAAGCACCTACTGTTGCACAGGCTGTGGTGGAACACTATGTGACCAAGTTCGGTGTTCCAATGGCGATCCATTCGGACCAAGGTCGCCAGTTTGAGAGCCGAGTTTTCAAAGGGATGTGCCGAATTTTGGGGATGAGGAAGACGAGGACGACGCCATACCACCCCCAATCAAATGGCATGATTGAGCGGTTCAACAGAACATTAGCCCAAATGCTACATGCCAGTGTTGACCGTCATCCAAGCGACTGGGACCTGCATATACCGCTTGTAGTGATGTCCTATCGTGCTACAGCCCATGAGACGACAGGATTCTCGCCGAATATGATGGTGTTCGGGAGAGAAGTCTCTCTGCCATCTCACTTGGTACTGGGAGCTCCCCACGTCAGCAAGTGGAACCTACAGAGTGGGTAGGAGAACTACGGGACGAGATGGACGAGATTCATCGTAACGCCCGAGAAGTGACTGGGAAGAGCCTGCGGCGCCAGAAGAGGGTATATGATAGCAAGGCCTTTCCGCAAAAGTACAAACCTGGAGACCAGGTTTACCTGTACATTTCTGCTCCCAGACGTGGAGAGAATCGAAAACTACGAGACCGCTGGGCAGGACCATACGTGATAAAGGAAGCTCTCACAGACGTGACCTACCGCATTGCAGATGAGGACGGAGGTCTCCGGGTTGTTCACCATGACAAACTGAAGCCTTTCTATGCTCGTGAGATGTCCACCAGTGAGTCAGAAGAAACGTCTGGCGACGATGGAGATGTAGAATCAGATGATAGCGTCGGACATGGGGCTATCTTTCCTTACCCCATGGAACCATCGACTGTCGTCAGAACGCCGACTGTTGACCGGCGACCTCGATTGACCCGGGGCGGGCGTGAGATACGGCGACCACGGAGATTTGCCGATTTCGAGGTTGATTTGCAGTCTGCATCACCATTGGATCTCGACATGGAAGCTTTACCCCCGGCCGAGGCCGAGACAGAACCGCGGCGGACGACCCGAGGTCGAGAGATTAGACGCCCCGCGCGTTATCGGGATTAATGAGATTCGGCAGTGTTTGGTTAGTGCCGTAAAGCAGGGACCTGATGTCGCCTCCTTCAGTGACGACCCAGCAGACCGCTGGGAGGAACGTCTGATGTAATTCTACCATATTGAAGCCTTTGTTATTATACTGTGGACTATCTACCCATTCGGATAAAAGACTGCGTGTTCGTTCTACTCACCGGTGATTGGTAGCTGTGCCGAGCTCCACGACGAGGGCGTCGTGTTTTCGAAGGCGTGGGTAGTGTGACGAAAATGCCCATGACCTGGAGAATGTTATTTTCGTTCTAATGCTGACAGTGTAAATAGCATTGTGAATGGACCGATAATGGTGGATATTCGACTTACCTGTATTAACTGTGCGCTGAAACTTTCAGCGAGGGACGCGTAAATATCCCTGACACGCATCTTGCATCGAAACCGGGCGAGAGAAGTCGAACTCTGCTGATCTGACACGAAATCCAACACCGCCGGAGTCTATACTTTCGTTTTATGGGGGCTGCCATGTTTGGGCGCGCAAAGGATTATGGGAGCCAGAGCCTATATAAGACGCGGAGAAATGGACGTTCGGCACTCTGTCCCAGACGATCGGCGGGTGAACATCGTGCGGGAGAGCACAGCGACAGGATCGCCGCAAATGCGCCGAATGCCGAAAGTGCCGAAAGTGCCGAATTGACTGCCGAAACAGCGCCGAACCATCCACCGAAGGGTTGGAAAGCCGAGAGCTTAGCCATAGCTTGGGGATAATAGATACTAACACGCACAGTATCTGAGGACGAGAAGTCCACAGTGGTTCGCACGTCAACAGTAGTTGTTATTCAGTATGCATGGCGCATTAAAGTCTAACTTCTAACTGTACCGTGCGAACGATATCTACGGGAAATACAGAGCACCAAATATCCCACACCTGCAGCCTATTTTCATACAAATGCCATTCAGTATGTATTGAACACTAAAGTCTGGTATTTTGTCCGCGGCTAACGTTTTGCTTCGGCAATAGGTGATTAACTGTTTATTAGCCAGTGGTATTCGTACATAGGAACAGGTTCAGTGTAGTCCTCTACCTGAGCACCGGGCCGAAGTACTTTGCCGCAGTCCTCGGTTAATAGCAAATTATCACCGCTAGTGTTGGCTATGTATTTTACATGATTACAAATACTTACTCACACACAGACACCAGATCATCGGCCTTCGGGACGAGATCTGCACATACAGCTCACACTAGCTCGCACTTCAACACAGACTAGCGTTCGAGGTTACGACCGAGAATTGCGTACGTCTAATTCACTCACTCACCTTACCCCCATGGGTCGTATACAGGCTTCGGCTAGATGCGATCAATAACACATACTTGCTTACATACAAGATCGTCGGTCTTAGGGACGGAATAGATCTAATCACAATCATCTACACTAGTTATTCACAGGCCTCGACTAGGGATAACTGATAACACAAGCTTACATCCATTGTACATATTTACACTGCCGCAGGGTTCGAATTATGCTTTGCTGCAAGTCTTGAATACTATTACAAATCATTGGTATTAATTGACATTACATTGTAAGGTAATAATACACCTCCGAGACCAGGGCATTATTACCACATATATATGCAGACAATCTGAGCCTATTAACTCGTCCTTGGGTCAACGCCGTGAGGGCCGAAGTCGGGTCGCCGAATTCGGGCCGAGCCGAAGACGAGAGGTCTGCCGAGCCGAAGACGGGTCGCCGAATTCGGGCCGAGCCGAAGACGTGAAGTTTGCCGAGCCGAAGACGGGTCGCCGAAATCGGGCCGAGCCGAAGACGAGAAGTGTGCCGAGCCGAAGACGGGTCGCCGAATTCGGGCCGAGCCGAAGACGTGAAGTCTGCCGAGCCGAAGACGGGTCGCCGAATTCGGGCCGCCGATAACAGAGCAGTGCCGAGCCGAAAGGGGTCGCCGCCGAATTCGGGCCGCCGAATTCGGGGCGCCGAAGACGTGAGGTCTGCCGAGCCGAAAGGGGCTGCCGCCGAAGACGCTGTGGTGTGCTGTACAGACCGACCCCGCCGAAGGGCTACTGCTAGGAGAGGCAGTGATACGGAGAGGATTCCAGAGACGATTAATAACGCTTAGATGAAATGGGCCGTGTAATCTTGACACGGTAGATGTTCCATACAGTCCGGGGCTACGCCTACGACCGGAGAGGAACCAGAGACGCCGTACCAGACCACGACGAGAGCCAGTCTGGACGAGACTGGGCCGTGACGCGTCATAGATAGGGTCTCTTGTATATATTGTATATTATTAGTCTTTCTCTTTAAGATAAAGATAACACTTAACGATAACTACCTCTAGAGTAGGGATCTTTATTACAGGTATTGTGCGCGTACAGAGCTGTGTACATTGCAGAATACAATATTATTACTTTATTATTGCCTTGGTTGTTTCTACAGGTCCCCCCATCCTACCTCCTCGATCCAGACAAGGTGACAGGTTGAATCGGACCTTCCTCGTTGGCCAATTCCAGTCATACGAGACTGCGTTCACATCAGCCTGACAATTTGTCACAGGGGCCTGAGACCAGGCCGCCTCAAGTCTCGTGTACACCGCAAAGATAGACGTTTTCTGACCGCTCGAACGTCACACTCGTACAGATCAAATCTCGTACACCTCGCACGTGCGCGCGTTCAAAGCACGTGGTGACTTCCTATGTGGATTGCTTATGTGCGGGGATGAAGTTTAATTTGTCTGTCAACATTTCTACTTCTTGGTATGTTTGGAAGTATTATTTTTTTGTAAATTGTTTTCTGGAGCCTACTTACTTGTGGTTTCCATCACGTGGGGAGTACATTTTATCGCCAACCAATATATGTAACCTGACTGATGTCATGATCATGATATTCATTCTACGAAAGCCAGACGACAATCCCAATTCGACAGCTGTGTTTATGTCATGTGACACGGGGCGCAGTCATTGTTTTTCTTCGACTGCCCCTCTCCATCTGCGAACGAATGTTCACAATCAAATGGGGGCAAACTCACTTTTCCAGTAAATCAGGGCCATGTTCCAGTTGAATTTTACGTCATGAAATAGCATAAAAATATATCAATCTATATATTTCTGAAACGAGTATTTCTTCAGGATTCCAAATATATTATCAAAATTAAAATCGGAACATTATTGGATACGCTATCAGTTATTGACGGCCGCGGAGTTATAATTCCGATGATTACCGATGATTTTCCGGAGATAAAATAATCTCGTTTTTCATTCAACTAACAACAGTCGCTGTTCAGCCTTTGATTGCGGAAAAGTCAGATTGATAAATTGTCTCTTTAGTATATTATTTCTTCTAAAAATACTCAAATAAACTATTTAGGTGCTTGGACGATGACATTTACAACAATTCAGCATAAAATTGCGACTTTCGTCTGCTGTACGGGAATTGCTCTCTCTCGTGGGTTACAAGTACCGAAAAAGTCGAGTTAGTAACTGCTCCCGCACGTGCGGGGAAAGGTCACGTAACCCGCGAAACTCCTCCCAGGAAAGGGTCTTGATCCCAGCACTAACCAGGTCAGTTTTTGTGTCTTTCAAGAAAATTACTTTTATATAAAATTGAAATAAACTGTGAAAAGTGTACGAGAAATGATCCCTAGGCCGTAAGGTTTAAGGCCTTCGTGCCAGCATCTCCATGTAGGCCCTAGACACTCAGTAGGGATTTCAGGCCATTTTTATGTGGCCCTAGTTCACTAATAGTAATACTTAACCATGGGCTCATTAAACTGATAAGGCAGAAAACCAGTGATTGTATGAAGGACTGGAGTATTTAATGTAGAAAGATAATGACTAGGTCTAAATGAGCATGTCTACTGCAGGTTGAGGAGTTATATAAATGATAACTGCAGTGACGTACGTTATATAATATGACATTGACTAATATCTACAATCTAGCTACTACATGTGACAATGATTATGCTAATAGGTGACCAACCATGACCGAGTTAGATGATGATGGTTGCAATCCAATACAGAAAAGTAAACATTAACCCAATGAATACTATCAATCATTGACTTAGCACCAGTCCGTAGTTAGCATTAGAGTTAGCTTGCTAACTATAACGCGCATCACAATATGCAACGGTCCATTACCAATATTCATTACCCGCGACAGCATATAACACCACACATTATAGTTTACTTCAAAACTATAATTAGCATACATGTAAATGATATGCGGAATGCACAATACCTGCTCTGCATAGACAATATAACATTATAGTCTATGTCTATGTATAGGCTATAACTAGCATTATGTAAACAATATGCTGGACGAATATTCTATGGCTTACAAAGGTACAAACAGTGTTAAAAATGCAATTGGAATACAACGTTGAGCAATAACATACTTGCAACTCTTCGACATTTCCACCGGTCTACATGTACATGCATGTACAAATCCCAAACAATGGACCTGGTGGCTCACCCATCTGAAATCAAGGCACATGACTGCATGTAACACATACAGAATATACATAGAATCTACTGTAAAACCTACACAAAACATATATAAACTATACTGACTAGGCTACACGCAAACATCGTACATGTATAACATTCACAATAATAATACTACAATAGCATTACACAACTTTGGCACACACTTGTTACGAATACTTAAGGTACTTTACATAATACATAAGGATACTGCCAATAATCAAAGAACATTATCTGTATCATACAGGTGTCTCCCCTCTTATCCTGGCCCAATCCCTGGAAAACAGGCTGGCTGGGAATCAACTCGCTATACCATGTACATCAGTTGGTATGTTTCTCTTCATGTATCTCCACATGGTTTGTGTTATCTCAGACTGGCAACTAATACAAAAATAAACACACAGTCTAGACCTCCAGTGTCATAAGAACACCAACATGCAGTACTTGATACAATTAAATCAACTGCATTCACTAATAACCGTTTCTAAATAAATCAGGACTGTCTCACACAATGTGCTATATCCCATATATATACTTGAATGGCAACATGGGCTATACCATACATACTCAATGTAAACACATGCTACTGCTTATAAAGTTGGCACAATTAAAGTTAAAAGTTACCACGATTTTGCCAATAATAACAAGTTATATATCTTATAATTCTACCAAGTACAACTTAAACATCATATAATTCTAATGAAACAATTCCAGCTCACTTACTGTATTAATTCTGGTCTTTAGAGCCAAAACAGTGTTTGATGAAAAGATGCTGTGGTAGCCACGTTGTACAGAAGAAAGACTTGGCCACGACAGTCTCTCACATTACAGGACATTAACATACATCCCAGATACAGCCCCACATTCCTGAGCTGACCCATTTTCTAGGCTAAAGCTGACTAAAATAACTATCTGGGACACACAGTGACCTACTTTAAAAATAACAAACATACAGTGTAAGCTGTATTAACAGAACAGCAGTGCCAGCAATACTTAAACCCTAGTTTTTGGAATGGGGAAAGTGACCATCAAATAATGACCGGTCACATTTACAATTAAGCACAATGAAGTTGTGTGTAGTTAAATCTGAAAGCTTATGGTCTGCGAATCACAAAACTGTTTACAAAATGAAAATCGGTTAAGAATTGACCGATCTACAGCGCAGTAAAGACGGCCAGGTTGGGGTATTTTTTTGGAGCTGCTCCATATGGAAAGGGGAGTAACTCATGGACCCATTTTTATCAAAATGGGAAGATTTTTGAGATCTGGCGTTAGCCAGAGGCTCTTTAGAATGCTGTAGGGAAATGGACAAAAGTGCAAACCGACTCACGGGATAGCCTTACGCTGCATGAAAGTAGTTCCACAGAGACGAGTTTTGGGGATCCTTAGTGGTTGAAAGGCTTTTGTATGTCTATATTTAGTCACTAATAGTCACTTGGCATATATTTGATCCCTTATCTGCATTAAATATTACTCTGTTCATTGTTTTCCCACAAAATATGAGATTAATACGCTCTAAAGTATGGCAGACTGGTATCGTCACTTTACCAAAGCTTGGACTGCTGAGAAAATTATACAGTTTAGCTGGTTAGGTGTATATGTGAGAGATGCTCTACCATAGCAGCCAACCTGGCCACCATTGTCTCATTATCACCTTTGCAGGCCACTGTTTGCTTTTCTCATAAGAGCAAGCTGTAACATATCTTATAATCTTTTCCTATCTTGTACTTCACCAGTCACCCTGTGGGATATCCAGAAAGTGTAATACATGTCTTGTCTTATCCTAACTTGTGATATAATCATCATCAACCTTCATGTTCAGCCCTTCTCACTCATAACACTAAATCAATCTCTATTTACCCCTTGGTATAATCTCTCTTATTTACCCCTAGGTACATGTATGTTCTGTACAAACTGACCTTAATCCCCTGTGGGTATTTAGGCCTAGACTTCATTCCACTGGCCCCTTTTTCCATCGAATTCTCAACAGGTCAGTTTGCAGTTTCAACGCAATACCAACAATACCATGTTAAAGAAGGTATCATGTTGCTTTTATGCTGGTTAAATTAACATGGTGGTCATGGTGTTCATCTGGAATCCCGAACTGACGTATTGGAGGAATTATGTATCAAGATAAAGAGCACAATTCAGCTATTTTGGTTGAGTCAAGGTTGAATGAGCACCTACGTACTGTAGTGTCTAATTGGACGGAAATTAATTGGGTAACACATGGTTAGCGTAATGTGTGCAACTTCCCTTATTATAGGACTACCTTTCATTGTTCCCACAGATCAATTTCACATAAACTACGATAAAAGTAACTCATTGTGATATAATATTCCATATTTCGGCTTCCATTTTCGGAGTTACTTTTATCCTAGGACTGCGTTTCTTTGGTATGTTCAACTTCATTATGTCGGTACCTTTTAAGAAGGGCCGTTCGCCCCATAAATCCAAACGTTTAATAAATTTAAACGTTTAACTTGCACCAACCAATCAGATGTCATGAATTGACATTTGGAAGACCTTTCCTGTCCAAAAGCAAACGTTTGCTGTTGTAACGTCCAATACTTTAGACGTTTCCTGTCAAAAGGCAAACGTTTCCAGTAGTAATATTTGAGACTTTTAAATGTTTCCGGTTTAAGGGAAATCTTTACCGGTTGTGATCGTCCAATCAGATTTTTTTATTGCTGTCGCGTATGTTCAAACCTCAACACGTGTCCACTGGCAAAACGTTTCTGCTATGTAGTCTGATTGAACCAATCAAAATAACCCTTACAAATATTCGCGCATATTGTATTCCTCATGCCCACCGTGCATCATGTCCTGCGCAAATTGTCACGGTGCCAAAGATATTCTCCAGAACCTAATTTGTAAGAACGGCTTTCATTGGTTAAAATACACTACATACCGAAAACGTTTGCCAATGGAGATTTGCACGTGTTTGTGTAGATGTTGGAATACACGCGGCCCAAATAAAAAATCTGATTGGACGATCACAATCGGAAACGTTATCCTTTTAACCGGAAACCTTTAAAAGACCGAATTTTTTTTTGACAGGAAACGTCTGAAGTCGCGAATTTACAACTGGAAACGTTTGCTTTTTAACAGGAAAATGTCAGTTCATAACATCTGATTGGTTGGTTCAAGTTTGAACGTTTAAACTTTTAAAAGCTTTACAACTTTTAAACGTTTAAGAAGATAAAACGTTTAAAGGATGCGTTTATGGCGCGAACGGCCCTTCATATACCTTGTCACAGTATGTAACTTGTGATTGCGTTTTAGCCACATACATTCGCGCCTGGTGCCACCTGTGCCTAACTTCAAATTAAATATATAATTGTGCGTTTATTTCATTACAAACGTATCCCCCAATACCCCAGCTACCAGATCTCATTAAAGCCCATAGGCTCTAGTTTCTCACTCAATTCACCCTAAATTTCACAATTTTTGAATTTCAGAGTTGAAAATTTCAGAATTAAACAAGTTTTGTGTGCCCATTCCACTGGTGCAATCAAAGTTAAGCTAGTTTGTATATTTTTGGCTAATTTGCATAAAATTTGCATATTTTGTCTAATTAACTCAATTTTGCCTAATTAACTCAATTTTGCCATTGTAATATATTATGATGCCATGTTGTTGAGTTTCCCAGGATATACAAAATTCTGTACCATTTTTTTTTATTCATTGTGCTCAATCAGATTAACTCCGGTTTTGTTAATGTATTTCGGTGGGAAATGTACATAATTATGAGGTAATTTGCATCAATTTAAATTGCATAAATATCACAGATTTTTTACTTTTTTTTTTGACAAATATTTAAAAAAAAAATTACTGGGGTTAAAATTTCTGATCAATTTGTGTGTGTCCTTTTCAAAGGTGCAATTATATTTTAGTTAATTTGTGTATTTTACCTAACTGGCATCAAAGTTGCATATTTTCACCCAATTAACCCTATTTTTTCATTGAATATTGTAATATGCATGGAGTCCAGGCATCCAGTCTTGCAAAATCAATATACAACTTTCCGTACCCAGTGGTCATGTTAACTTCACTCAGGCTTTGTCAATATGATATTTCAAGGGGGCAGTTGCAAACAGGTTTGTTAAATATCATATTTTAAGGGAGCAGTTGCATAATCATGAGAAAATGTGCATGAATTTAAATATGTTTTTTTTCTCAGTTTTGTCCTCAAAGTTTACAATTTTTTATTCACAACTGACCATTTTGTCCATATCTGTTGAAACACATCCTCACGAGCCAGTGTATCAATGGATCTGTTAGGATATATACACTGGCTGGTTACTCATACCAGTTCTGGATATATAAAGATCATGGGGTTTCTCTGATGGCTGAGAGGGGCCATCGAATATCACATAATTCCGCGAATGAGCGTTCTTGCGAAATATCGCATTATAATCGTGCGATATTGCGAAATATCGCGTTATAATATTACTCATTAACGCCCAATTGTAACGTGATATTTCGCAATATCGCTCATTATAATGCAATATTCGATGGCCCGCTTGGCCATCATACATGTAGGTTTTCTCTAAATCAAACAAATCAGTGAACGCGCTAAGCTAGCTGATTACGCCAATCTGCTGCGAGGTATGAGATGTGCAATATTTGAATTCGATAGGCAAACTACATGTACTTTGATGTCAAGCTGAAATCAACATCAGAAGTCAAAGCAAAAACTGCAGGCTTGGGATACCGACATGCTAATTAAACCAAGAGCGGGGAATGAAATGTGTGAGATTGTATAGTGGAGGCATGGATTCAAGAACTCATTCAAATCAAGAAAAATGTCCAGGTAAACCCTCTAAGAGGATTTAGGATTTACCTGGTCTTGTGAAGATGGTTGAAACAGTGCAATCAAATGTTAGCTGATCTGCATATTCAGAAAGGTCAGGAGGTCACGAACGCTGATCAGAAAGCCTAATAATATAAACGGCTGGTCTTCGTCCTGGTGTATTCGTCTTGAACTTTGTTAGATGAATGATGACAAGGGATGATTATAATGCATGTATCGGTACCATTGATACGGTGTGTATAAACACATTCCACCATTGTATAAGGTCATGAGGGGTACAATTGGAGCGGAGGATTTGAAACTAATGAAATGGATAGAAAATGGAAGCCCAAACAAATGTGAACATGAGAAACATGTGAACTCGCAAAACCCCTCGTCTTTCCCCGAGAAATTCAGAAATATGCGGAGAATGTGCAAAATATTATGGCTATATTTATTAATCATTCAGAATTGTCCTTTTTACAGCATATCATTATTCTGCAGATTTAACAGCTACATGCAAGCAAATATCACAAAAGGGGTAAAATAAAGGCTGAGGCGAATAGTTTTTATACGCCCGCCAAAAAGGCGGACGTATTATGTGATGGCGGTTTCCGTCCGTGTGTCCGTCCCCCGTATCCGGTCTATATCTGGAAGACTTTTCTAGTTACAGTTACAATTTTTGGTGAGTGGATACCCTACGGGAAGACGATGTGTCGCGTACAAAAATGAAGGTCGAGGTCAGAGGTCAAAGGTCATTGGTCTGAAAAACACGAAATCACTGAAGTGTTTGTGTCCGGTCTATATCTCTGAATGTTCTCTATCCACAGTTGCAATTTTTTGTGAGTGGATACATTATGTGGAGACGATGTGTCGCGTACCAAAATTCAGGTCGAGGTCAGAGGTCAAAGGTCACTGTTGCCTAAAATCAGGAAATCATTGATCATGGATAGTTTTCTATCTACAGTTCTAATTTTTGGTGAGTGGATGCCCTAGGGAGAAACGAGGTGTTGCACACCAAATGTAGGTCACGGTCAAAGGTCAGTGGTACCGAAAAATGAGGAAGTCAAAGGTCACTGTCCCCAAAATTAGGAAATTATTAAAAATATTTTTGTTTGTGTCAGTAGATACATTAGGGGGACATGAAGTGTCACGTACCAAAATGTAGGTCAAGACCGAAGGTCAAGTCACTGTGACCCCCAAAATTATGAAATTGTTAAAAATCATGATTTTTTGTGTCCATTGATAAACTGAGGGAAGACGATGTGTCTTGCACCAAAATTTAGGTCGTCAAAGGTCAAGGTCACTGTGACCCCAACATCAGGAAATCATTAAAAATAACTTTTTTTTGTGGCAGTGGATACATTAAGGGACACGATGTGTTACATACCAAAATGTGGGTCAAAGGTCAAGGTCACTGTGACTCCAAAATCAAGAAATCATCAAACGTCACATTTTCATATGCCTGTCGAGGACGAGGTCGTGTAATGCGATGAATGATTATGTTCTGTCCATTCATCCAGTAACATTTGTTGTCCATGTCCATCTAGTTTCATTAAAAGAAACATTTTCATATGCCTGTTGAAGAGGATGTCATCTAATGCAATATTGCGTTCTGTCCAGTCATTCATTAACATTTGTTGTCCATGCGATATCTCTGGTTTCAAGGTATGGATTGGTACCAAACTTTTGGTATACCTTACGCGCATGGCAAAGAGAAGCCATATTCATTTTGAGATCAATTTGTCAACGGTCAAGGTCACAGTCCCGCAAAACTGAATCAAGTTTAGCTAACTATATGCGTTAGGTTGGAATATCCAGAGTTGTCTCCCCTACATGTTTATGGCATTTGTCCTGTGGAGTTGTCTCCTATGTTTGATACATTAAGAAACAGCTACATTCAGTTAAACTGTTGTGAAATAGAAACCGTACATTCACTAATTTAACGAGGAGAGGGATCCTTTATGAACTTATACCTGTTTGTTAACTCAAGAACAAAGGTTTACTTCATCACTTTCTTCACATTTTTCTTCCTTCGTGAACAATTTTCTCATCTGAAAGGAATTCATTTAAAGGGAAACTACTATTTTCTTGTGTTTTGACTATTGTCGATTGCAGTGTGGGATATGTGAGCTCTCAGCTCTTGTTTCAAGGTCACCTTGAGTTAACCAAGAGTTAAGACCATTTTAGCTTATCATTCAACATAAGATGTGAAATATGTTACATTCTCAGAAGCACAAAATTGTAGACCGTTTTCTGGATTGCTAGCTACAATTGGAATCAAGGCCATTAAACAACCTTGAAATTCGGACCAGTGTAATTCCAGATATATGGGCGTATATTGAAGCCCCTTGGGCTCTTGTTTTGTATGCTTCTACAATACAAGCAGATAAAGAATTTGGTAGCTGTACCGAACACAGTTCTTCAGATATAACTGGTTAATACATTCAAGCATATACAAGATTTGCAGATATAACTTGTACACTCAACTGTATATCACAAAATCAGTGATTATTAGATCCGAAAAGGGGCATTACTCTATAAAATATGGGCAGAGACGACTATTTTTTTTGTAGGCATTTAGAATACAAATAGAAAAAAAAGTGTCATCATAATTTGCTAGCTGTACCAAACACAGTTAATTATATATAACTGGTTACATTCAATCAAAATGTATGCTGCAAGGGGAGGCGGGAGAAGGTACCTGTGTGGAAAATCCGCAAATGTTCCTCATCAGTGTAGTGTATACCCTACAAACTGAACAAACGGGAGGAGACTACAGACATGTAAATTGACCCTTCTAGCATCAACAGAATAACCATGGACATTCATCATTGAACAGCAGCTGAGTTGGGCAATGACAGCAGTCAGTTTCTCAGTTCTACACACATTTATCCATATGCTCTGGAGTGAGGGTGGATATAAATATTAACTACATGTATTGACAAGGCCATTGTCACTTGATTGGTTGTTTAGCATGACCTTGATTTTTTAAATACACATGCTAGATGCTATAATTATTCATTATTAATTATTAAATTAAATTAACCAATTGTATATGAAAATAAAGAAAATGAGTAAGTTTTACTCATGAAAATGTAAATCCGGGATTTTGAGGGCAAATAATTAAAATAGATGAGAGATTCCCTCATCTATTTTAATTATTTGCCCTCAAAATATAGATGAGGGCTGGTCATGCTAAACAACTAATCAAGTGACAATGGCCTAACTACATGTATTTCCAACAGACCTGGGACAGTTTTGGAAAGTTCTGACTCCCAAGAGGTGAGCTTTGAAGTGCCAAAATGATATATCATGTATGAATGAAACTAACTGGATGACCAATACAGGGGTCTCAGCCAACTTCGGTGGAGAATATATGAAATAATTTTTTTTAACATATTATAAAAGGATAATAAAATATAGGATTCTTGGCATACTAGTATAAGAGTCCATGAGCTTGTAGTCATATAATTGCAAATTGCTAAACTTCGATTGTAGATAGAATCCGAATTGATGCAGTCCACAGCCCACATAATTAGGATTCCTGTTGCAGCAAAAATTCTTGTGGCATCGAAATATTCTCCATTTAACACAATGTTAAAAACTGCTGAGGAAAAGGTACTTTAAATCCGGCAATGGTATATCTTCATCATACTTCTAAAAGAATGAAAAGAACTAGAAAAATATAACCAGAAGTATCTGCTTATGTCATATATGTAAAATGCGAAACAAGGTCATCTGTTGTATCCAGTGAGCACATCTCGGAATGGTCAGGGGTCCAGGGGCGTGACCTGGCTTTAGGATTTTTGATACTGCATATAATTCAATTCAATTCAACTTTATTTTACCAGAATAACATTTGAGCCCACAAGATCTGGGTACAATATACAAACATTAATACACACACATATATTTATGTGTGCAAAGCTATTTCAGGATTCAGGAGAATGCGACGTTAAACCATGCATAATTCTCCTCTCTTCAGGATTCAGGACTGGACAAAAATGATTAATGCCATGAAAATTTTTGCTTGTCAAATGAAAAGATTTTTAGAAATTTGACATGGGTAATGTGATATAAATCAGCCAACTTTTGGTGGTTTCAGAACTGCTTGTTCTTAATATAGTGTTCCCATCAAATTCATTTATTGTCACACACATGTATACTGTTGTTTAACTGTCAATGCATTCAGCAAGTAGAATCCAGTACCTGTGAAATATCATCTCCTATTCAGTATCACATGAAAAATTGCTGAGGTGTGATTATTCAACAGCATTTGCCGCAATGGATTCAAGAATACTGTGGCCAATTGTGACAGTTACTGTAGCCCTGTAAATTAAATAAACCATACATATATAGCAACGCCCAAGGTGTGTAATTCTATAAAACGATTAAAAAAATCAGTTGAAATGGTTATACATGTTGTAGTACAGTATAGAGATAATTAATTTCTAAGCAGTTCAAATTATTTCAAATTGTTTGTGTTGCTGTTGTTTTTTTCTTTAACTGAAAAATGTTAAAGAAGTATCTCAACTATGTTGTGGTTGTCAACAAATCAAATAAACATAAGCATAGTTAAAACATAAGACTGACTTTATTCAATTAAATTTCATAAAATTTGAAACTACTAGTAATAGGACTATATTCTGTATCTCAGGTACATTCAGTTCATCTGCTTGCAGAATTTATAGAAGCAAATCAAAATAGTTAATGAACAAAAGGTGGGCGTGTCCAAGTACTATTTGTAATCCACGTGTGGTCGTTACTCCTAATTTATGAATGAACTGTTCCGAAAGAACCCGGATGTAAACTCGGCGGCAAACGAGAAGCGGGAAGGGTTCACAAAATATAAATTGGGGGAGCTCTCCCGAATTGCCAAAGTAAATTAGCTAATGAATACTAGAAAATATAACCCCAGCTACACATTTTGGGGTGGCACAAGAGTTTTGACAAAAATTTAGGCTATCCGATAATTATCTGAAGTTTATAAATCGCGCAAAAATATTGAAATATCAACACCAGAATTATGTGCAACCCACCGTTAGCTTCCTCGTGTTCTGAATTAGGCGGTTACATAATTTTTAAAGCATTTCGGTTGCTTGGGGATCGCACATTGTCAGCAGCGCCGACATACCCTCGCGGGGAAAGCCCCACAAAAACGGCCCGCAACTCTTGAAGCGTATCACGCCCTTACCGGTCGACGGATTCTCCGCGATAACACGGAAAGTTTATCGAGGATTCACCCGCGAATTTACGCAGTCAATAATTAATAATATAGCATCTACCGTACGAAATTTCAGCTAATGGTTTTCAATAAAACTAAAAATAGCCAGGCTGAAAGTTGGAAAAGTGGTCGGGAGAAATGAATTTTCGCAAATTCAGCGAAGTGAGTGACGTGACCTGAAATCCCTACACTCAGAATATAACCAAGATACAAGCTCGAGCTCCAATGTGCACAGCAATATTGAAACATATTTCCAAGAAATGCTTCTCCTAAGTCAAAGAGATATAAGAAAGCAACATATATTAACTAATCAAATTATTTGACATTTACAGTATAATGGACAATATATTGAAAGTTTGTTTTTGAATTCTCCAAAAGTATTTTGGGGTTGAATATTCGTTATACGTGTCAGATTGGCATTTAAATCAAAGTCATTGCATCAAGCCAGTGACTGCATATGGAAGGCCAAATGTCCAAATAATCTGAAACTCTCAGTTATCGAACCGAAAACCTAAGTTTTCTAATAGATAAGTTCTAACTTAACCCTACCTGGCCTGGGGGGGGGGGCACTTTCCGCCCCCCCCCCCCTGTTGGTTTTTTGCTTGTATCTCCGGAACGACAAAAAATCGAGAGCTGAAACTCTGTGACTTTTTCGATTATTATATTGGGGTCATTTTGAGCCTATTTGCATGACCCCCCGAGCAAAGGATCATGGGTAAATTCAAAATGGCGACCATGTGGGGGTACCAGAAAAGTGATGTTTTCGCCATATTTCTTCAAAAATTACGCAAAAATTCAGCATATTGATTCAACGCGATTCTATGCATTTTTCTGAAACACATGTCTTAGCATCACCAAAAATACCCCCTGATTTGTTCCACCTCCCTCCCTTCCCCCATTAACCCTACTAGACCTGGGGGAGGGGGGGGTCAAAATGCCCTCCTACCAAACTTTCTGCGATATCTCGGAAACGCCGAAAAATGGAGAGCTGAAACATTCGTGATGTTATAGGGCATCGTATTGGGGTCATTTTGAGCCTATTTGCATAACCCCACGAGCAAAGGATCATGGGTAAATTCAAAATGGCGGCCATGTGGGGTACTAGAAAAAGTTATGCTTTCGTCATATTTCTTCAAATATTTTGCTTTTCTTTACTGAAAAGTGGGTAAAACTTATTTTATTTCATATCAGATTATTATTTACTAATTTATCATGCAGTTTTTGCGAAGAAAAAACAAAAATAAAAAAAATCGACGATTTTGACCGAAAAATCGTCAAAAAATGCTCTTTTTGAAAATGACGTCACAGTGACGTCATCATGGCGGCCATCTTGTTATTTTTACATTTTCTGGTAGAGCTTGACCCAAAGATATAGTGTGGTAAGTTTCAGCCCTCTAGCCTTAGCGATAGCGAAAATATATAGGGGGGGCACTTTCCGCCCCCCCCCCCCAGGCTGCAGTACACCCCAAATCGCCCAGGCCAGATAGGGTTAAGTTATCCAATTGAAAACCTAGGTTTCCGATTCGATAACTTCAGTTTACGGTCAAAAACCTAGGTTATCTACCAGACAACCCTCGAGTTTGTTTCTCAACATCGAAAATGACAGTTGTCTATGGATAACTTAAAGGTGAACTGAAAAGCTTTCCAATGTTCTGTTAAAATGTCATAAAACAAGAACTTCTATAGTTGTTACAAATATGTGTGGTAATAGTTCTGTGGGTTAATTTATTGTTTTATTTTGGGTATATGAGAAGTCAAAACTTAAACCACCAGAAAACGAGAGCCAGAACGTCATCGCTTGCCTCCCGTTGTTTTTGGAACGTCATGACGTTATAGTGGTCCTTGTTCATTCATCCGACGTAGCATGACATCACATTTAAATAAAACTTGAATGAAGGAGACCGCTATAACGTCATAACGTTCTACAAACCAAGAGAGACAAGCGATGCAATTTTTCAAGACGGATTTATAACAGGATAACTTAAATATTGTTATTAGTACAATTTTGCAAAATATATTTGCCCAAAAAACGTATAAAAGTTATGTCACATAAGACAAGATGTATATAAGCAACATTTTAGATAAAATTAAAAGCTTTGCAGTTCACCTTTAAGTTATCGAACCGAAAGTTTAAGTTAACTGTCGAAAACCTAGGATATCTAGCAGACAACCCCGAGTTTCTCTTTCAACCTTGAGTTTCTCTAATATTTTTGACACTCGTCCAGAAAACTCAAGTTCTCAATCGAACTTAGGTTTTCGAATTTGTGATTGTCGTAAAGTGAAACTCGACTAACTATCCTGTATGACCGAGCCTAGTTTATACAAGCATTATCATAGACTGGGTATTGGTACTCAGAACTAGGCCTTTGATCAATTTAATAGCTATATGCTGCAGACTGAATTGGGGGAAATAATCTAGTTGTAATTCGTCAGACAGGTCAACGTAATTCACACCAGCAAAGCACATTTAGTGATGTATGTAGAAAGCTACTTTGGCAAATACTTCGGTGACCCACATGCTGTCTCTGGGTCAACCGATTAATACAGGCAGTCAATGTTATTTCACTTATCAGTGTGAGCAGTTTGATTACGTATAATTAATTTCGCCACATGGTTCTATCTGCATTTCTGATTGGTCAACAATCGGAAAAGGCGCGAAACCCAGAGTACCCGGATATCGAAACTATTAAGTTAGAAAGTCTAATTTCACTTCACGACAACCATCAATTCGAAAACCTAGGTTATCGACTGATAACTTAGGTTTTCTACACGAATGTCCAAAAACAAAAGAGAAAATTGAAAGAGAAACTCGGGGTTGTCTGCTAGATAACCTAGGTTTTCGACTGTAAACTTAAGTTATCAATTAGAAAACCTAGATTTTCGGTTCGATAACTTAAGTTTTCTAGTGACAACTGTGATTTTCGGTGTTGAGAAATAGAAACTTGAGGTTAAGGAAAGTGAAATTCGGGGTTCTGTATTAGATAACCTAGGTTTTCGACCGTAAGCTTAAGTTTTCGATTCGAAAACCATGGTTTTCTCTTTGATAACTTAGGTTTTTGATTCAATAACTGAGTTTCTGATTATTTGGCCTTCCATAACTGCAGTCTATTCAGGAAACAGTCTTTGAAATGTAAATGAGTGGCCAGCTGCCTCTGACAATCTTGACTGGCAGAATTTTGTTGGTGGTTTGATTATTTGCATAAAAATTGAGATCTGGATTCCACAGGTGACCTGCATTTATAAGTTCAATGCAGTGATTCCTTCAGTGTTCCCCAGTTTATTTGGCTTTGGAAGAATATTTGCATATGAACTTGGGTGTATGCTTTAGCCTTGCTACCCTGTCTGTGACTGAACATTAAGACCGTCCCCATCACAGGTACCATGAACACAAAGGCTGGGCAATTCTATTTGAACAGTTTAGTTATTTTTACTATCAAGTGTGCAAAATGCTGTTCTATTTCTAATGTGTATGAAGAATTGAAGAATACAGGTTTTTTAAGTCTTGAGATTTATCAATCATATCTTTGCTGTTTTGCAAGGTTTTAATCATATCAGTCTCTGGTCCATTCCACGTTACGTGTGGTACAAATTGCAAACTTTTTTGCCTGCACTGATTGACCCTTACAAAAACCTGACTGTTGAGAAGTTACAACTATATTAGGAAAAGGTTTCTTAGGGCACATACTACTGAAAAATGTTCCCAACGAATGATCATGATTAATTCCACCTTGAATAGGGAGGGTTAATTGTGTGTTACGTGTGTTACATCGGAGAAAATGTGATTTACTCATATATGTGATTTAAACTCAAAATCGTCTTGATTTGTACACATGATTCAATCTAATGTGCAGTTATTTTTTAGGAAGAATAAACACTTCTCTATACCAACATGGTGTGGAACCATAAAAATAACAATTGGAGGTGGTGGTAGTGAAAGTCTTACGTTACGTGTGTTACAATATTTGTTACGTGTGTTACACTGTCTGAATTTACCAAAGCAAATTTAATCTGGAAGTCGAGCGAATAAATTATTTTACACACTGACAGAATAAGGTATGATTTACATGGCAAATCTTTCAAACCTTTCACATGATTTTGAGTTTAAATCACATATATGAGCAAATCTAAATTTGTCTGTTGTAACACACGTAACACACAATTTTCCCTCCCCATATTTAAGATTGAATTAATTATGATCATTCTTCGAGAAAAAACTTCGGTAGTATGTGCCCTAAGGAACCTTTTCCTAATATAGTTGTAACTTCTTAAGAGCCATTTTATTATTAGGGCCCTTACCGAATTGCAGCAGAATTCCAGCATAGTTACAGTATGTTCCCAGCATGGAATAGCAGCATGGTCCCAGCATCCTGCCAGTACATGCTGCAACCATGCTGGAGAATTTCACATTGAATATGACCTGGCTGCAGCATGGTTCCAGCATGTTTCAATTATTTAAACTATGCTGCATCCATGCTGGAATATAGCAGCATGATCACAGTATGACAGCCTCAATTTGCCCAAGGTGCATGGTAGTTACAGCCTGCACATGACCATGTTGCACCCATGCTGCATTTTTGCAGTATGGTCCCAGTATGATAGGTACAGGCTGTGCAGAGCCATGCTGCAGCCATGCTGCAATTCTCCCAGTATGGCTGCAGTATGGTATTGACAATGTATATTGCTATCATACTGCAGCCATGCTGCAAATGTGCAGTATGGTTCCAGCATGATAGTTACAGGCTGTGCCGGGCCATGCTGCATCCATGCTGCAATTCTCCCAGCATGGTTCCAGCAATGTACATTGCCATCATACTGCATCCATGCTGCACATGTGCAATATGGTTCCAGCATGATAGTTACAGGCTGTGCCGGGCCATGCTGCATCCATGCTGCAATTCTCCCAGCATGGTTCCAGCATGGTATTGAGAATGTACATTGCCATCATACTGCATCCATGCTGTAAATGTGCAGTATGGTTCCAGCATGATAGCTACAGGCTGTGCCGGGCCATGCTGCATCCATGCTGCAATTCTCCCAGCATGGTTCCAGCATGGTGTTGAGAATGTACATTGCCATCATACTTCATCCATACTGCACATGTGCAGTATGGTTCCAGCATGATAGTTACAGGCTGTGCCGGGCCATGCTGCATCCATGCTGCACATGTGCAGTATGGATGAAGTATGATGGCAATGTACATTCTCAACACCATGCTGGAACCATGCTGGGAGAATTGCAGCATGGATGCAGCATGGCCCGGCACAGCCTGTAGCTATCATGCTGGAACCATACTGCACATTTACAGCATGGATGCAGTATGATGGCAATGTACATTCTCAATACCATGCTGGAACCATGCTGGGAGAATTGCAGCATGGATGCAGCATGGCCCGGCACAGCCTGTAACTATCATGCTGGAACCATACTGCACATGTGCAGCATGGATGCAGTATGATGGCAATGTACATTGCTGGAACCATGCTGGGAGAATTGCAGCATGGATGCAGCATGGCCCGGCACAGCCTGTAACTATCATGCTGGAACCATACTGCACATTTGCAGCATGGCTGTAGTATGATAGCAATATACATTGTCAATACCATACTGCAGCCATACTGGGAGAATTCTCCCAGCATGGTATTGAGAATGTACATTGCCATCATACTGGACTTTTGCAGTATGGTTCCAGCATGTGTAAATGGTCATTATATTAATTAATCAGTTAAAATGGCAATAAGCATTAAGATAAACACTTTTTTCACAAATCATCAGGTATACATATCCTCATAACATAATATTCATAAGAGTAATATGCCAATACATACCTTCTTGATATGTTCCAACCCAAATAATATCTTGAGGCAAATCTGTTCCAACTTGAGAGTAAATTCATGATGAAACATAATACTAGACATGTACATGAGGTAGGCTTGGAAAGACAAAAGATCAGGTGGTATATACATGTAGTTTAGTAATTGTCCAACAGACAGAATGCTTAAACATGTAATCAGCCTCAAAATCGATGGATTTTGTAAACTCTCGTCTGTTTTTCAGCAACGAGGTTTGCTGAAGTATCATAGGTATTTTATTTGATGCCACATACAACGAATGCAATAATATTTTGCCAGAGAATTTGAAACTCTGCCCGCTTCGAAGGGTTTTCTGTTTCGCCATTGAAATGTGCTGTACGTGAAGAGGAAAATGACGTGACCATGTGACGTGCGAGTGAGTAGCGACACTCACGAATCAAAATGCTAAACAGCTGCAGTCAAGATATAGCGTCATGGCTTGAGCCTAAGATTCGGTAGAGTTGCAGATGCTACATAGGCAGAATGCACCACATGTGTAAACGCTTGTTGACACGGACATCGAAAAATAAACGGCATGCCATGCCGTTTATTTTTAAAGACAAATTCCTTCTATTTTCTCGTGAATGGTGAAAACAAGTTTAGTTGTTTATGGTCAAATGTGTTATATTTTGTACCTGTTGTAACACATGTCACTTTCACGGAGTTTGGGAGAGATTGATTTCAGCTTAGATTTGAGGCTGATTACATCTTTAAATGTTGGTTAAATTTGATTGGTTGTACCATAAACAAATATTTCATTAGTTAGGAAATCTGGAGAAAATTTAAGAAATCATATTGTGCAATGACTAGAATTGTTACCGGTGTTGATGAATAGGAACAGCACTGGGCACATGTCTTATGACATAAAGTTGATAAAAGACCTCTTCTTGCTGCACTAACCACATGCATTGAACAGTGATTTAATGCCAGTGTGTGAAGAACATTATAAAAAACTAGAGCCTTAGTCACTGAAACGGGGCTATTTAAATGTAAAATAGGCTGTTGGAATAATTCCACTAACTCTTCGATGTTCCATCTCATGGCGAAGAGCCATACTTGTAGTCTCACACATTCCTCTCAACAAGGATCTCTAGTGCATTAGTGTAATTGTACACATATATATATTTTTAAAAAACCCGCTGGGACAGACATTTATTATGAAACCAACCCGATGAAATGATAAAATAATGTCTTCACTGCATGTTACCAATATTTGTAAATTTTTTCATTTTTTCCAGATAATCGAAAGCATATCCTTCAGCAGTAAATAACAATACGAAGCTGCGCATCTGAAAACCTCTCGGCTCTGGGTACATTCATAATGTACTCAATTTGAACCAAGATGTCAGGAACACCAAGCAGTCAAGTCACAAATATACAGATTATCAAAAATTTTGCAATTAGGAATGACCCCCAAGGTTTCCGTCCAATCAGAGAAACCGGTATTCATTACATAAGTTTCTTGATGCATCAATGATGTATACCAAATTTTACATCGAGCATTTAAACGGTATCAGAGATCATTAATGATTTCGATTTAAAGTATCTGTATGCATTGATGATGTATACCAACTTTCATATAAAACAATTGAATGCATGGTAACAGAGATATGTATCATTATCGATTTTGCATAAATTAAAGATGGCCTCCAGGATCTCCAGCTAATCAGAAAAGCCGGTTTGGTAATTCATTGAAAGTTGCTTGATGTATCGATGATGTATACCAACTTTCGTATTGAACAGTTGAATGATTTCCGAGATATGGATCATTATCCATTTTGCATAAAATTAAAGAGGGCCGCCAAGGTTTCCACCCAATCAGGTCCCAATTCAATAGGCTTCTGGTCCTTGACTAGGTAAATAAGCATACCAAATTTGGAATTCTTCAGTGGAACCGTTTTCCGTCTATCTCGCTCACGTACTGACGTACAGACGTACAAACAGACGGACGTACAAGACGACAATACCTCATGGCCAAAATTGGCCGAGGGGTAAAAATGAGTATTGAGATACAATGTAAAATCCTCATGGTTAGATGGACTGGAGCTATGCTGGGATGCATCCTCTCATGGCATCATATTGTTTCATGTACCTCCTCCTGTCAGTACACCAGTAGTATATTATTACAGTTCTATTTGGTTATCTCCCCTGTCACCTTACAGCTTCAAACACAGCCTATGCAGAGCTCTTTCTGTAGATCAGGGGGAAATGCTTGCAACATTCCATGAATATTTCAGAAGCAGAATGCAAAGAAAACATTTCTGAATACAGGGAAATTATTATGTAAATGATTTGACCAACACTGGATTTTTAGAAACTTACAATAAAAAGATAATGCAGAGGATCTTGAGGGGCAAGCTTAAATGGCGAAAATTCCAAACTGTAACTCAACACACATATTTCATGAAAATGTAAATGAATACAGGCAAAGCGAAATATCCCATTGTTTTCTACAATGAATTACACTTATACTGGTATTATTTAATACTAAATTACTGCCCGAACACGCTTTCTAATGAGAATGAGTTAGTCCCACAAAATCACTCAACATGCGCCTCTCAAAATCTGTGGTTTAGCAGACGACATATTTTGAGCACGAAAGTAGTGCCACTGGGAAGTCCCACAAAATCACTCAACATGCGCCTCTCAAAATCTGTGGTTTAGCAGACGACATATTTTGAGCACGAAAGTAGTGCCACTGCGAAATGTACGAAAACACGCATAAAATTAGATAAATGGAAATTTAACTTAAAAATATCAGACCTGCAACTATACGCGGACATTAAAAACACAGAAACCTGGACACTCTAAAGAAGGAAGTTTCAGACCTCTTTCTTGTCGTGTAAGAACTCTATCTTTTGCTGTGTTAGCAAGACACAGAGCTGGTGCTCAATTTTTTCTGACTACAAGACCGGACCATTAGTCCCTACGGGCCTACATCGCCCCGTGAAAAAGTAAACCTCGCTAAAACTAATGCAAGAATACAACACAACAGGCATGCATGTTGGTGTCATTTAAACCTCTGCAATAGCTAATAGGTACATGTACATCACTCAATTTTACCCCCCCCCCCCACATCCCATCCCATGATGAAATAGCACGTTGCAGGAAAAAAGAAAAATATTAGCCTAGTCCCAATTTTGCCTATGGGACTTCAGTTCAGGGCTTCGTGTTTAGAATTAGTGTGCGAGCTAAAAATAGCTCATGTCAAAATATTTAGGAGAGGGTATTTAAAAGTCAGGCGAGTGATTGCAATATAATACAAATAAAATGTGACAGTTTACGTGAGCTAAAAATCACTCATGACATGAATTTACGCGAGTGTTTGCGTGCAGGTGAGCTATCACTCGCGCTAAAAACGAAGCCCTGCAGTTGTCAATTTATGTAGTATTATACTAGTACTAATTACTTAGACAAAACTAAAAAAGTATCCTAGCTAGTCATAATGCATCAATCACTTAAAGGTGAAATGCAAAGGTTTTCATATTTTCCTATTTATATTTTTCGCGGACTAGTTAATGATGGAAATATCAGCCCATATACTTCGTTTGGTTTTATTTGAAGTATTTTGTTTCCTGGTAGCCTTTGAAAAGTTCTTCAAAGTTGGTATCTCAAGCCCGGCCGATTTCAGAAATGAAATCCGCATCGCTTATCTGCCCTTGTTCGACGTTGGTTTGTGACGTCACATCAGACCATCGGGCTGGGCGTCAATACTTGTAACGTTCAGTCTCCGGGCTGCTGGTCTGATTAGTCGGGTTCCCAACTCCCATCATGCTTCACGAGTTTCCCGTAATGGGAGTTAGGTATTGGCCACCGAATGGCGGCCTCCAGCGGGAGATTCAACATGGCGGCTGCCCAGGTTATAGGCATAGGACGATGTCAACTTCGCCGTTTTTCGGGTAAGTTTATTACCGGCAATTTATGCCGTCAAGATACAACGATTCCTTGTACACCGCTCGTCATTTCTGTATATCACAAAGCATTTGCCGGCTGATGATTTATGTCACAGCAGTCAAAATAGCCCATGTTGTTGTTGTTGTATGCAATAACATGTGCGAGGTAAATGTACGCATTGGGGGAGGAAAACGACCTCAAAATTCGCCCAAATACAAACACAGTGGACGATGCCCTATTTTTGTCGATACTACTTTCAAGCATTTGACACTGACATTATCCAACCGCCTGGTTCTTTAGAAAAAAAAATCTAAAATGCCAGTAATAGTCCTGTGTGCAGATTGGGGGGGGGGGGGGGAGGGGGGCAGTTGCCACACTCAAGAATATTTCGCTCTTATGGAGACAGACAGTTTGACTGGTGGAGGAAGCTGGAGTACTCAGAGAGAACCACCGGGATTGGGGGAGGGGAAGATGGGGGGGGGGTATTTTAGTTCGGTTGCATTTCTTGGGATGCATTTGATTTTTATATTTATTGTTTCTCAAAACTCGTGTCTTTGCTAATTGCTAATGTTTACAATCCTCCGGATTTTGTCAAAATATATCCAATTGCCCGAAAAATTTTAATAATAAATTCTATCATGATTATGCACAATGTCTGTACACGGGTTCGTGCTCCTAGTATCTAATATTCTCAAATCATATGAATTCCCAATTCAATTTTCATATCTGTACCATACTAAATTTTCTGATTCTGCAGTAGCTGTACATTTTTCAGCAGAGTGAATTAAAATTAATTATTGAATATACCCAATGAATTACTGGACTCAAGTCTTATCTACCGCTGTTGACAAAGATATGTTTGCAAAATTTTGTGGCAGTTAATTGGCAGCTGTTGCCCATGACACAAACTTATCACAAATCTCTTGGGAGTAATGCAGTTTAAAATCCAGCTAGTATGTTGGTCCTAAATACACTCCATGTCTGCACACTTCATCGATCATTGATTAAAATGGATTGCTTGTTACAGATGAACATGCTTTATACTACATGCAAGTCTATGTCTATCTTACATGTATATGTATTACTGAGTAATTAGAATAATATATTTTATAGATAGCTTAATTTAATAATGACTAATCTATTGTTATGTATGAAACAACCCATTGAACAGAGACACCTCACGACCTATCACATCAACAACTATCGACATAGAGAAACTTGCAATTAGTGTGCTGGGGGAAGGGTGATGAATAAAGTGATAATGTTAAAATGTAATTTCAAATGAAAATTAACCCATCAGAAAAACTGCAAATGAAAGAACAATTCAAACAGTGTCAATGATGATTTTTTTCAACCGAGACAAAGTAAAAAGCATTTTACATTTGTGGTTTCTTTTAATTTATTGTTTTGAAATTGTTCTGATATACATGATGTACTGCTAGAATAAAAGATCAGTTTTCCCCATGATAACTTTGTTCCCTTTTAATTTGGTACCAATTTCAATTAACATTTTATATGGTCATTTATCATTTCCATTTCTTTATTTACAGGCAGTCATCTTTGACCATTGCTTCAACACCATGATAGTTTTCAGTATTAATTCCACTGGTATGTATGAACAAATTTCACACATACATGATATATTATTTAATTATAGCCCGGTAAAATCTCAATGATACATAATCATGACAATTAAAGAAGTCTGAGCAGACACATGTATTAAGTGTCAAACACTATTCTTTATTTTTCTTGTTTTTACATATCATACCCAATCAATTGATCCAAATTTATCATTTGCTTACAGGCAACAGTAGTACATCATATAACAATTTTGGCTTTTAACTCCGAACACTCTTTCCATCAGCAAATGATCCTAATAATTTGGCAAATGCAAATTATTTATCCGGCCACATAATCTCGGTTGCAAAATATTCATTCCGTAAGTTACAAGGACATTGGATATAATATACTATATTGCAACTTTTTATTCTTGTTCAATTTCTAGGTCATAATCAGGTGTTCCAGTTTGATGATTGCAGTACAACTACATGTCACCTTCATGGGCATCCACCGACCTTTGTCAGTCCTGAGGCACCAGCTTGATGGAACTATTGTCTGAATTCCAGCAAATGAAAAGTTGTAATAATATAGAACAAACAATAAATAATACTATCTGATAGTTATGTTTCTTGCTGGTCCACATCAGTAATGTATTCAGTATTCTACAATATATTAGAGACCATGATAAGACAGTCAATATGTATCATATATTGTTAATTCATTGACTCGTTTGTATTTCATGTGCTCATACGTGAAATAAAATATCAGTATCATATAGTGGTAAATGTCTTACAAACCCATACAGTTGAACATTGATATAAGCTCGCATAAATATGATGTCGCAAAAGTCCACTTGCTTATCTCACTTACATATATGCTAATTATTGTGATTGAATCCAACACTCTTCAACAGCTTTATAAGGGAAAAAATAGCATGATTTCAGATGACATTAAGGTAAACTAACCACAGGAGTGACATAACTGGGTACATAGTGAATTTCAGGAGTTAGCATAGGAAGGTAAATGAACATCACAGGCACGAATCTGTTATGTAATTTATCATCTTAAATTATGGATATGTACATATTACTTGTGTTCTTCTGTATGTGGTTGACATGTACAGATTTTGAATAAAAGAAATTGCCTTTGTCTTCTTGACTTAAAGGGTTTCTATACTTGGAAAATAGTCTTTGTGTCTGGTCAAAGATCCCAAGAAGTTTATTTTTTATTTTTGAAGAGCCCCAATTCAGGAAACTGAAATATGCAGAGTCATAGAATCTGATATCAAAACTATTCCAACAGCTAACAGCATTTTACAGACACATCCAATGTTGGCATCAAGGGGAATAATTATGCTGAAAATTTTGTGGAAAAAGTATCTGCATTCACCATGTTCACACAAACCCAAAACTAACAGCTTCTAATCTTTTCCGTCAAAATATTCCAAGCTGGGACCGCTACCAATCAAAACTAGTTGGCAGAGATTTGATAAACTTGTGATCAATGGGTAATTGGTTTGATACATGTAGAGACCAGTAGTGTATTGGTGGCCTGATCTGAACTATCAAGAATCATAATACATATTAATACGAAGTGCGACATCATATGTCACAAGTCTGACTGGTTATCCTACTACTGCCCGGTGTTGTTAATTTTCAGTTTTCTTAAGGAGGGAGGGAAGAGAGAGAGAGGGGCGGGGCGGTAATGCTGAAATAGATTTGCTAGTGTCCACTGTGCTAACAATAGCTTTGCCTCAGTTCAGTATGATATATGCCGAGTCTATTTTTAACAGCAGCTGGAATCTGCCTTACCTAAGATTCCCCAAGCAGAACGATAGGTTTTAATCAGTGATATTTGGACTATTTTTAACTTATGTTCCCAAAATTACCTTCAATGTTAGCATAATTGTCCCCTTCTTCACATAATTTGATGCAATTTATCGCTAGTTAAAAATATGCCCCATGCTGTAGATACAGGCAGGAGACAGGTAGATCACAGACCACAAATTTACACTGGGAGTTGGGCATCAATGCACCTGTCTAAGAATTAAAGTTGGAAAGGGGAGAATTGGAGAGCATGATGTTGGACTGTTCTATTTCCATGTATCTGATATTATCCACAAAATCCCATTCTACATATCAATATTGTTACTATAACAATTCTTAACTTTCATGTGACTATAATCCAGTGCCCCAAATAGTACTTGCAATTCTTTTGAGTCAAGGAATAATGCCTGGCATTGCTGTTGAGCTAGAAACCGTCCTTGATAAATTGTCCACCTGCCTGACACACACAAGTATTACGGTGCAGGTGGTCATTTATATGTGTAAAAGTCTGTATGCCAGATTTGTAGCTGATATCCAGTTTGAACTGTAATACATCCTCTTGTGTCCTGTTGTATCATCTTGTATCGATAAAGTGCTGATGTGGCAGAATCCGTGACCTGCAGGTTGGAAAACAATGATATACCGGTTCATTTTGTAGTGTCAGAACTCATATGGAAAACATCATTACCGGTACATGATAAGTCGAGGGCAAAATTAGAGAATGTATACTATGAAAACTTAATCCAGTCTATGTAGAAAGCAATCATGAAAAATGATAAAATTTGTGATGGATCTTAATTGGCCATGAATGGATAGTAACTCAACCATGTTTATTTAATGGATTTAGTCACATATAAGCATGACAAGAAGCTGTGAAATTAGTATATGATTGTATTACATGAATAATCTCTCAATGAAGCAATGTTTTGTTGAAGGGATTCATATCGTAATCAACCAGTAGCTGTATTTTGAATAAAGAAGTTGTTCCATAAGTTTGCGAAAGAAATAGATCCCAATAGAAATTTAAAAACGTGGCCTACTCAATTGCTTTCCTTTTTAACAATATGCAAAAAATATTTTTGTTTTTTGTTTTTCATCAATAACTATTATGATGGTGAATGTGCAGACTTGAAATATCGTATAATTATAGTATTCATATTATATAGTATCTTGATATTATAAAATACCATAGAATCATAATATTAGTAGAATGAATACATACCTGGTATCAGCTAATTGTGTGGCAATGTGTCACAGTGTGGCTGCCAATAAATGGAGAGAAAAAGACTTTGGTACAATGTTATATTTATATGGTGTAACGGTAAAAGTAACCTTAAACAAAAATTAGCATTACAAATATGTGAGGGGTGGTGCCAACTTTATGTGCTGCAGCCCACAAATCAATCAAGAATTAATTTTAATTCAATCTGAAATATTGACTGCTTACTAGCTGGAGGATCGGAAATCTTTACAACTGGTACAGAGATACATTGTACATGTGGTTTGAGAAACAACAAACTATGATTTGATGCTTATTAAATCTTTTATACATGAAATGCATCCAAAGTTGCACCCCAAACTAAAATCCCCCCCCCTCCTCCAATGAACTTGAATTGATTCACAGAAGTTAGGATTTTTCTTAAATAACCAGGCCACGGATAACTTCAAATACTTGATAATATTATCAGAAAATATAAGGCGTCGTCCATTGTATTGGCATTTGGGCGCTTTTTGAGATAGTTTTCTGTCCCAAGTGAGTGCATTTACCTCGCACATGTTATTGCATGCAACAACAACAACATGGGCTATTTTGACTGCTGTGACATAAATCATCAGCCGGCAAATGCTTTGTGATATACAGAAATGACGAGCGGTGTACCAGGAATCGCTACATCATGACGGCATAAATTTCCGGTAGTAAACTTACCAGAAAAAGGGCGAAGTTGACATCGTCCTATGCCTATAACCTGGGCAGCCGCCATGTTGAATCTCCCGCTGGAGGCTGCCATTCGACGGCCCGTGCCAGACTACCATTACGCCGGTGCATTGTGGGAGCTGGGTACCGGACTACTGGTCTGATGTGACGTCACTGTCAAGGAAAGATAAGTGATGACGTTTTGCAAATCTGAATTCAGCTGTGCTAGGGCTACCGGCTTTTGAAAGATTCTAGCAGACCAGATAATTCAAATGAAACCAAGTGAATTAGATAGACTGGTATTTCTATCATTATTCAGTCTTATAAAATGTGAAAAGGAGAATCTAAAAACCTTTGCATTTCACCTTTAACAACTTTTGGCACAAGTTTCATAATATATAGTACATAATGATGCATAGGCTCAATTACTAGCAACTTTTGGCACAACCATATATAATGACACATATTGAAACAAGTAACTTTCTACCACCATTATTCAGGGGTAAAATTCATTCGAAAACTCACTTCAGACCTCAAAATATGACTAATTTTGTTTAGGATTTGACAAAAACTTAATACCCCTTAATTCCAAGTGATGAAATGAATGGTGGTGAAATACTCAATTTGAAGAAAATACTGAAATCTGAATACACTCGATTTGAGTAAAAGAATATACAAACTTTTCGACTATGAATCTCTGATGATATGCCCAATATAACACGAAGAACTATACAAGGTAAAACAAATTAATTGTTCAATCACAGAAAGTCATCTTTTCAATTACCACAGCCTTTACTTTTTCTTGAAGGCACCTTCTCTTTTGTTGGCCTTCGATATTGCGGACGTTATTTTGCTTGCCATTTGCCTGGCGGACCTGTCCTGGCATGGCTTTGGTTTGTTGAATACAATACCCTGTGTAAGAAGAATAAGATACAATGCACATGTTATAAGAAAACGTAGCGAGAAATATGAAATGAAATATATCAAGTATGGAATTCTGAATTAGGGATTTATGTAACCATTGAAACTAGTTTGAACTACAAATGTACCCCAGAAGTATTGTTCGCATATGGCAACAGTGTCAAACATCTTCCATCAAATATTAATCCGAGATACAAACCAGTCAACAAATTGTTGATGGCTGGACAGATGAACAAGATCCCACCAAATGAGCTGCAGGTCATGTATTACCAAGAATGACACGAAACTGAATATCGTATACTTATCATAATTACCTTTTATGGCACCTGTTATCCTCGGATCCAGGGGCTGTTTCCCAACAGCATCTGGAGATATAGTCGCTCCAAGGAACTCGGACTTAAACCAAAATTGATTCATCAAGAGCTTGGCCATACGCTGGCCATGCTCTTTTGTTCCCTCCAGGTGTTCAGGGATTTTTCTGGCTTCTTCCATGTCCTGCTGGTAGAGATAGACTCCAGATCCTGGCATCAATTCGACCATCTTAAAAATCAAATACAATAAAATCTGTATATTTGAAGAAAAATAATCGACCATAGAGGTCCATGTCCCCCGCTAGCAGCACCAGTTATGGTGGATTACATCCACCATAACTGGCGCTGCTGCTGCGCGGGCCATGGACCTCTACGGTCGATTTTTTTTGGTCGATGATTTCCATATCATTGATGAAGAGTATGATTTGAAAATGGAGATATCGTTGATGAGCTTAACATAATCTAATACAGCGGATGGCACCCATATTGGATAATGCACATCCATAAAACAAACTGTCCTCTCACCAATGTCCATGCATTCCCCAAGTTTGAAGTAGATTGGTTGAATCGTTCTAGAGTTATTGTCCAGACAAGATCTAACTGCTGAAAATCTAAGATGGCTGATGATGGCCATCTTGGATTACACAGGTAACTGAAAAGCAATGACAACTGTCCACTCACCGATGTCAAGCCAAACTGCAAGTTTGAAGTCGATCAGTTGAATTATTCTAGAGTTGTTGTCCAGACAAGATGCAACTGCTTAAAATGCAACATAATCCAATATCGCTGATAGATGGCAGCCAAATTGGATTATGCTCGTTCATGAAACACAATCCTAACCGGAATCTCACCAAGGTCAAGGGACTCCCCAAGTTTGAAGTAGATCATGCAGTTGAATCGTACTCCAGCCATTGTCTGGACAAGATCAAACTGCTTAAAATCCAATGAAATCCAGTATGGCTGATGGTGGCCATATTGGATTAAGCACGTCCTTGAAAAACAATCCTAATCCACCTCTCAACAATGTCAAGACGCTCCCCATAGATCGGTTGAATCATTCTCGAGTTATTGTCCGGACAAGATCCAACTGCTTATAATCCAATATGGCTGACAGCGGCCATATTGGATTATGCACATTGCTGAAAAACAATCCCAACCGTCCTCTCACCGATGTCAAGGCACTCCCCAAGTTTGAAGTAGATCAGTTGAATCGTACTCCAGTTATTGTCCGGACAAGATCAAACTGCTTAAAATCCAATGAAATCCAGTATGGCTGATGGTGGCCATATTGGATTAAGCACGTCCTTGAAAAACAATCCTAATCCTCCTCTCAACAATGTCAAGGCACTCCCCACATATGAAGTAGATCGGTTGAATCATTCTCGTGTTATTGTCCGGACAAGATCCAATGGCTTATAATCCAATATGGCTGACAGCGGCAATATTAGATTACGCACATTGCTGAAAAACAATCCCAACCGTCCTCTCGCCAATATCAAGGCACACCTCAAGTTTGAAGTTCATCGGTTAAATCTTTCACGAGTTATTGTCTGGACAAGAAAATCTAAGATCCAACTGCTTATAATGCAAAATGGCTGACGGCGGCCATATTGGATTACGCACATTGCTGAAAAACAACCCCAACCGTCCTCTCGCCAATGTCAAGGCACTCCCCAAGTTTGAAGTTGATCGGTTAAATCATTCACGAGTTATTGTCCGGACAAGAAAATCTTACGGAATTACGGACACCGGTGTTTCTAAGTCCCCCCCCCCCCTACTAAGTAGCGGGGGACAATAATAAAAAATAAAGAAGTAAATTAACTCCTTTTGTATCCTTAATAATACAGGCCAAGCAGGTAGGTAATGTGTGAAATATGCCTTTAAAACCAGATCTTAGTACCAGATCTTGCACATTTGTTAAGGAAAACATCTTCAGTGACCTTGCTCGGAAAATGGAGCAGGTCATGGCTGACCAATCAACAGTCATTCGATATCTGTCAGAGATAAACGAAAGCAGACACCTTGGTCCACAATGGTGTAACAGCTAGGTCTTTATATAGTGTACACATGAAATATTAAACTGAACCATCTTTAAAATTCCATGTTAAAATCATATCTATTTTCTGTATTAAGTTTTTCCCCAACCTACCTACCCAAATTTCTGAGATGGGATGGGGTTATGCCCAACCAAGGACGGCCCTATATTGCTTCACATTAAAGATAGACCACATTCTCAGTTTTTCTGTTACAAGAACGCCCAACCGAAAAGGTCCATAAGCTCTACCGCAGATTCAGCAGTGTGATTATCAAATGGTTCAGATCTAGTTAGTGCAACTATGTATAAGATCTGGCTTAGTTAAGGCTAAAAAAGCACAATAATGAAAATACATCATACTGATATTCAAAGATTGCGACAATTTCACAGATAAATCTGTGGATAACATACCTTGTACTTCTCAGCTATAAGCAATGGCACAAGCCCCGCCCTTGGCAGAGTAGGCGACGATTCTATAGAACAGAATAAAACAATACAGTATGTCTATTTCAGGGTACTTATATTTGATAAATGTCATTTGCTTACGTGAATGTATCTCGATCTACATGGTCGAAAATGGTCGTAATTTGGTATTACCAAACCTTGTCTCGAGTAAATGATGGCCACAATATATTTTATCACCTCAAAATATAACTATTGCTGGAAGGGGAGTTCTTTGTCTTGGCCCATTGCTGTCAGAGTATCAGTATTAAAAGGATAATCCATGATAACAATTGTCATTGTTGTTTGTAATGAGAACAATGCTGTGAAAACAACTTAAGTGGCCCAGTACATGTAACCAGAATAATGTTTACCATTCCAAACTGTTGACTTGAGCTTCTCCTGCAAAGCCTCTGAAAGTTCTGGAATAAAAAAAATAATGGGATATTGTTCTTGCCTACATTGAAGTTTGGACGGCAGCCTTTCAAGAGATTACTAATTTGTGACACAGTCACCATTTACCAACTTCCCATCAACAAAAAAAATGCTAATCACACGGTAGACATGTATGTTGCTTATTTGGGGAAAGCAATTTAATATTAAATGTGCATGATTTCCAACTGAAGGAATTGTTTCTTCTCACAAAGAGATTTTCTTGGTGTCTGGACTTAGTAGTGCAATTGCACTGTGAATTTCATAGCTCTAACCAAAAAAAAAGATAAGAATTTTATTGGAGATACCATACTCACTGCATTTCAACAGATCAACTTCTTGGCTTTTCACTCTATATTTATCTTCCCATCGTTGACAGCCTGTGCAACTTTCCTGGCTGTGTGCTCTATGCTCTTTTCTGGCCATTGTGGGTTGTCCCTTCGAGTTATATTCTGGTTCTGTGCTGTAACATACAATGCAAATATATCAACTGAAAATTGGCTCCTTTTAATGGGAAAACAATGGAAAACAGCTGTATGTATTCACTGACATACATGATTTTGGCAGGAGCAGGGCACCCACTTCCAGATAATATTTTTTTAAGCAAATAGCTAGTGTTTCTCGTATTCAAAGAAAAAGAATAATTAATGCATATTTTTGGTACTATTATTTGAAAAGAAAAGTCCTGTATCATGAGTGAACACAAGCTGTACATTGTTCTCCCATTATTGTGGGAAGGGCCCATTCTTATGGAACAGACCTGCAGATCATGTTTGACTCTGTTGTGTCACGTGACTCAGTTAACATATTGTTAGCCCAGCCAGAGACAGTAGACCCATCTATCATATCAAATTCAACAAGAGTTCAACTGAACCCAAAATACGCCCGTAAAAAAATACAGTCGATAAACAACATTTTTATCTCCTGAATGTTGTTATAGACAAAGGTTAACAATACAAATGAACCTACCTGGACTGTATGTTGTTTGTATTGTTGCAATAGTCATAATACTGAACATGTATAAGCCACCATTGTTGTATACAGTGGTGTAGGCAGGTTTGGAAATCAGGTTGGGGGGGGGGGGGGGTTACATAAGGGACTGGAGTGGTGTTTGTAGGAGCAGGTAGAACTCCAGTTACTCTTACTCTGCGGGAGTGCATAGTCCCCCACCCCCGGTTATGCGCTTATGTATGTATCAGTAACTTTAAAACAAAATTTGTGTTAGCATAAGCTGCAAAAGTAAGCTCATCAGCCTGATGAATGGGGTTGAAATAACAGTAGGTGCCAAATACAAGGATTTCAGACCAAAATGAAGGGGAGTAACTGAAGAAAACATCGAATAAGCTACATGGTACCAATCATATGTACCAAATTTCAAAAGAATCCATTGAAAAGTCTGGGACGAGTTGCGTTCACGAGGACAGTAGGTGGCAAATACAGATTTTTTACCAAAATCAAGGGGAGTAACTCCAGAAACTGTCGAATCAACTCGAGAAAAGTTCATGTACATGTGCACTTGGCACCAATCATGTGTACCTAATTTCAAAAGAATACAATGAAACCCCTAGGACGAGTTTCGTTCACGAGGACTAGGTGCCAAATAAAAGGATTCCAGACTAAAATAAAGGGGGGATAACTCAAGAAAACGTCGAATTGGTTCGAAAAAGTTCATGCACATCTACACATGGTACCGATCACGTCATCGAAAACTCTAGGACGAGTTGCGTTGACGAGAAAAAGTTAACGGACGGACGGACGACGCCATACCATAATACGTCCCATCAAATTTGACGGGCGTATGAAAATGAAACATGAAACAGTTGAAAAGTATCACAAAGTGAATTTTGGGAAGTTTTCAGCATTGTCCCGGGGGGTTTTCAGCCAATGCATCGGTTATGAATTCTAGAGGGTCGAAACAATACAAACTGTCCAATAAGGGGACTTGTTGTGACATAAAAAGGAAATGAACAAGACTCCGTTTAAAAAAATGTCATCAAACAACTTTTCCCAAGGGTTGTTCAAAACTTTCTCCTTGGCCTATGAAATTGGTATTTGTAATACATGTTTGTTAACATGAAGATGGATTATTATTCAACTAGACTTGTCCATACACACTTACATCCCAGAATCAAAGCTCCGGTCGTGTATGGAGTCCGATTCGTCCGATTGTCCGTCAACACTGAAGCTGTCCACTTCCTCCATTAGGTCGATATTCCGAGTCTCTGGAGAATTTTCCCTATTTAATCTAGAGTAAACAGAAAATTCCTTTTTATGATGTGGATGCTCACCACTACGATCAAAATACAAATTAAATTTCAAAGTACTGATGAGTTAATTAAATAGGACAAAATAGATTAGACCCTCTAACTTGGTGAAGCCAGATACCATTTTTCCTTTGCTTTTAATGGTATTGTTTAAGTCTCATTGGTATGGTTACTTCAGGCAATTCACAATATTTTCAGACATTTAAGTATATGGGTATAGAAATAGTGTTAAAGATCTGAAGAAATTGAAAAGTGGTGCCTGTTGTCATGAGACGATCAGCATCAGCGACACCTGCCTAGATCAATTTCAGTTGTTAGGACCCTCCTTAAAAATGAATGACCGGACTGTACCTAAATTCCTCTGAAATTCGGCTTTCCAGCGAAATGAAGGCTTTTTTCCTCGCCTCCCTTCTGGCTTCGGCCTCCAGCTTTCTTTCATCAAATTTCCTTTCTTTTTTTTTCTTCCGCTTCCGTTTTTCTATTTTTCCCCTCATCTGGCCGGGTTTTCTGTGATGTGCTAGAACTAGAAGTTGCACTAGCTGGTTTTAAGGCCCGCTGTTGGGCCTGTTGAACCTCTTGATGACTTTCTGTGAAAAATAAGTAACTTAGTTGACAAGTACATTATACCAAAAGATTTCTAATTTGGGTAATTTTTAGGGTACAGCAAAACAAGAATATTTATTATGTTGTAAGGATGGTCAACTTCCTAATCATAATGACGTTTGCCGTTGCAGGATCCGGGATCGTTGTCGAATTCGAGAAAGGTTGTCGAAGATTGTCAAATCCAATAAGTTCCCAAATTCGGCAAGCTCTCTAACTGATATGGGTAAAATGGGAAACATAGGACAAAACAAGTATTTTCTTACTTGTAGATTAAGTCTGCTGATAATTAAGGGTTCGTTTCCCATAACCTGCCCTCGTCTATATTTTGAGGGCAAATAATTAATATCCATGAGGGATTTACATGTTCATGAGTACAACTTGCTCATTTTCTTCATATTTGTATACAATTGGTTTGCAAGTTAATAATTAATAATTATCGCACTCAGCATACATTTTTACAAGCAAGGTTACGAGAAACAAACAGTTAATTAACAGTGGCCTTAAGTTCGAGGCTGCCCATGCGCCGTGATGATATATTATTTCGGACAGATTTCCATCGGCTAGGGTTAGAGTTGCTTTGCCTTGTTAATCACATAATTTTTGAAACCACACGATGTCGCAGGTACCTCGATTTGATATGTATTATTTTAAAAATGTATTCGGCTGTTCCATAGCACTTAAATCAAATTGATGGATTCCTGAATAATTTCTGTTCATGCTCAGCCCGAGTTTAACAAGATCCATTACGCCCTTAGCTGGTTTCTGATGCTTCTATTCCATTTGTTTCAAGACTACAACTGACCTCGTTTTCTGTTCAATGTCTGGGCATGACCTGGATGAAATGGTGATGTTGATTTCAATCATTCACAACAGAACAGTTATTCTTTTCGAATATAACAGCAGCGGACATATCAGATCTTGTTGAAATGGGGTAACCATGAAGGAAAATTATTCAGGAATTAATCCTTCAGTGTGAGTTAAGTGATATGGAACAGTCAAATACATTTAATTAAAAATTGATATCGAATTGAGGTACATGCGATGTGGTTTCCAAAATTATGTGATTAACGAGGCGAATCAGCTGGTGGCAATCTGTCAGAAATAATATACAGTCAAGGTGGCTTATGAGCAGCCTTGGACTATTAACTTTGTAGACAGAACTCCAGGTAGAATTTCGAAACTAGTCTCCAGGAGGAAATCCAAGAGGACACATGCTGCCACTAGTTGAACAAGCTGAACCCTACCGATATTTAATTTTGTGATGTGGACAATGTAGAGTTCAGCCAATGAACCGAAATTTCCTACCGCAAAATTTTCGGCCTCCCCACCTAGATAACAGCGGGTGGATTTGCGCTCATAAAAATCGATAAAACCTACCGCTTTGCACTCGTTTGGATAGAATACACATTTGTGGAGATTGTAGTTCAAACTCGTGATTCAAAATAGAGAACGACAGTGTTGTCAACAACAATCAAATGCTCAGCAATGATACTACTATACTCCATGTAAACGACAGTCGTAGTGAACATACACGGAGAGAGAGAGAGAATTAAGGCATCTGGTGGTAACTTGAACTTCATCCAAGATGCTGATGTGATTACCCAGCTCATGAAAGATGATGCTAGAGTAAAAGTACCCTTACTATACGAAGGAGGTGAAGGTGAAATCACTTGTTCTATTTCCGAAACAGATACGCCTGTGAACTCAACTCGTACTGATGTGATCGAGGGGTTCAATAGTGAAGCCAGCAATGATCTACTCATGGAAGGTGAAAAACAAGGTGTTCTCGGCACGGATACACCTCTGAATTCCACCCCAGACAATGACGCGGTTGCTAAGCACATAGATATATCTTTTGATAATGAGCGGGCCCGGATGTAGAGAGATTGGGAGTTGGACGTGTTTTCACTTCGCTCCGAGAAATTTGTCTAATTCTGCGGATTTCAGCTGATCTTAGCTCTGGTTTTTGTGTAATATATTTTGTGAATACGTTTGGCAAATACCTGTGGTGAAAGTTTGGAATTATTTGTCAGTTTTTTGCTGTTCAGGGCGTTTTTCTGACTTAGTCAGTTTGGCCTGGTTTGGGCAGGCAGAGAGCCGCCATTACTACCGTCTCGGTCTTTGTGACCGAGAGGGTAGGTGTGTTTTTTTTTCTCTGTCTCCCTCTTCTCTGTTTGTTCGCTGTCTGTAAATATTTCGTATTTTGCTGTTTTGTATATATATATATCCTTGTTGACTTGATCTAGTCTGAAGTTGGTTCGGTTTGACGTAGGTCGATTTGCACATAATATTTGTGTAAATCGAGGTGGGTTGAATACATGTAACATACCGAAGTTATATAGCTGGGCGTTGTAGGCTTAGCCCTGAGTGTACAGCTGTGCGCTCGCCTTTGTTCTCTGTTCTTTTGTTCCTCGTTGTAACCAGGCAACTCGCTGGGTTTAGGACTAGGCTTTTGTTCTGCCTGGCCCTGAAGTTTCAGTGCATTGTTGTAAAGGTTACAGTGTACGTCTTTGGAGTGAGGCTCCATCGGGGAGTATTCAATGTTTACTCTGTGGGGAGGCTCATTGTTGGGGTTTGTGCGTGTCACTATTTGTAGTTTGTAGTTGTATTGATAGTCCCTAGTGGGACTTTAATTTTTTTTTCTCACTATGGCCTTTGGAAAGTATGATAGGTCACTGAGCCTACAACTTCAAGGTCTAGAGAAAGCTAATGCGATTGATATATATCACGCATTAAAAGACACTGTTGGATCAGGACCGAAAATCCTTAAAGGTCTAGTACAGGTATCAAATACCCTGTGGAACGTCACACTAGCAAATGAAATTACCAAAACCCGCCTAGTGCTGGAAGGTATTCGTGTTGGAGATCAACGTGGCCATTTTGAGGAAATAGATCCAGGGAAATTGCTAGTAACGATGAAAGGACCATGCGATTTCCCAGATTCTGCGATCAGAAGTGCTTTTGAGTTTTATGGTGATGTTCTCTCTGTACAAAAGGAGTTCTATTCTTTCGATAGAGAGTTTGAGACAGGAGTTCGAAGAATTTGGATGTCAAAATTCAAACGTACTCTTCCTTCTTCTATATTAATTGGAGGTATGAGATTTCCTGTATGGTATAACGGTCAAGTAAAAACATGTTATACTTGTGGTTTAGAAGATCACATGAACTGGAGGTGTCCTTTGAAAAATAAATGCTTGATTTGTCATCAGGAAGGACATCTTTAAAAAAACCTGTCCAAAAGCCAAACAGGTTTCTGGAGATACCGTAGCTAACGGCAGAAAGGGTGATTCCTCTGGTCCTCGCGCTGTTCCGCCCACAGAAGTCCGAGGAAGACTTTCCGCCGAGGCTGTCCAGCAGAAACAACAGCACTATATAGATTTATGGAGGACTGTAGGCCCTGATGGCAAACCTATCAAACGTCATCAGGAGGTAGTTGCCGCTGGGAGCAATGAGAAAACCTCAAACCACTACGAGCCTCTCGGTGACGAGATGGAGGTAGGTTGTGGTTCGGAAGATGAAGATGACAGTGATAGTGAGGTTTGCGATGGTGTAGAGGCCGAGCCAGGTGATCAGAAGTCAGGTGATCAGAAGTCTGATTCTGATCAGACTGAAAGTGTTGGCAACACATTGACTCCAGACAACTTGCCGGATACTGCTTTCAGATGAGGAGTATCATGAGTGTAATGGTCGTCCGTTAAAAGGCGAGACTTCCTTGAACCAAAGGTCGAAGGACTTGTTAGGACAAGAGAGAAAGAAAGAATAAAAAAGACAATAGAGAACAAATGAAAAATAAAAAGAAAGTTAAAAAAGAATTACCCAAAATAAAACGTTAACATACGCTAAGTTAACCTTATATATCTTGGCTTGGGCAGTTTTGTATATGATTTCTTTATACAGACTAAAAATGGCTGTCACCAACTATCGTTCAGTGGAATTGCAGAGGAGTGTGGCCAAATTTAAATGAACTCCAATTATTAACTCAAGATTATGAACCATCAGCTTTTTGTCTCAACAAGACCTTTCTGAAGAAAGCAGATAAAGATAAATTTAAATTTCGCCAATACACACCTTATCATTCCTACGCTTTAGACGAAAATGGAAAAGCTACAGGCGGTTCTTCAATATTGATTGAAATGGATGTTTTACACAGTCCTGTTGATTTAGTGATTTACAAGCTGTAGCAGTTCGTATTACCTTGAATTCTGTTTTCACATTATGCACGGTGTACATACCTTCTTCTGGTAGTCTCCGGCTCAATGAACTTCAAGATCTTTACGATCAGCTCCCGAAACCCTGTTTAATGATGGGTGATTTTAACGGTCGTAATATCCTCTGGGATAATGAAGACAATTGTAAAGGTAAAATTTTCGAAAATTTTATATCAAATAATTCTTTGTGTATTTTTAACGATGGTTCTTATATCCATTGTTCTCGGCCCATGGAACCTATTCAGCATTGGATATCTCACTTTGCGACCTTCCTATTCTTGAAGAATTTTCTTGGTCTGTTCATGATGACCTTTGTGGAAGTGATCACTTTCCCACTGTCCTAAAAGCTGTTCATTCAGCTGATGACCCTCATTTCACAAGGTTTAATTTCAAGAAAGCAAACTGGCCCGAGTTTGAAAAGCTTTGTTCACAAAAACTACAATCAGTCTCCTTCGCTGATGCTTCAGATCCTATACAGCTATTCTCAGATATGTTGATAGAAATTGGCAACCAAACCATTCCCACATCTTCAGGAGTTGCACATATTAAGAAACCTTGGTTTAATGATGACTGTAAAGAAGCAAGAAAATGTAGGAAGAAGGCTGAACGATATTTCCGCCGACATCCTAATCCTGAAAATTTGAAGATCTCAGAGTTACAAGAGCTAAACGTCGTAGAACCATGAAACAGAATAAACGTGATTCTTGGAGAAATTATGTTTCTAAGATAAATACTCATACTCCAGTAACAAAAGTTTGGAATATGATTCAAAGAATAAAAGGTAAAAGCTCCAAGTCCAGCGTTCATCATCTCAACGATGGAAATCATGTGAATACTGACAGAGTAGAAATTGCAAATAAATTAGGAGAAACAATTGCCAAAAACTCTTCATCAGAAAATTATGTACCTAAATTTCAAAGTTTCCAAAAAAGAGAAGAGAAAAATGAAATTAAATTCACCTCTGGTAACCATGAAGGCTATAACGCTTCGTTTACAATTGAAGAACTTCATGCTTCTCTTACGAAAGCTCATGAGGCTGCAGGCCCTGATAATATTCATTATCAGTTTTTGAAACATCTACCGGAATCATCTCTAGAAATCCTATTACGCATATTCAATAGACTTTGGTATAGAGAAGAACTTCCTCCGTCATGGCACACTGCCATAGTTATACCAGTACCAAAGCCTGGTCGTGACCATACAGACCCTGGTAATTATCGTCCGATTTCACTGACTAGTTGTGTCTGCAAAACAATGGAACGCATGATAAATGATCGCCTTGTTTGGTACCTGAAAACTGAAAAGAAACTTACTGATATTCAAGCTGGTTTCCGAAAAAATAGAAGTACCATTGATCATTTAGTCAGATTAGATTCGTATGTTAAGAATGCTTTCGCCAAAAACGAACATGTGGTTTCTATCTTTTTTGATTTAGAAAAAGCCTACGATACTACATGGAAATACAGGATTCTTAAAGATCTTCAGAAGATGGGATTAGAAGGTCGTTTACCCGTTTTTATTTCCAACTTTTTGAATGATAGACAATTCCAAATTCGTTTGGGTACAACTATGTCTGATCATTTTGATCAAGACCAGGGTGTCCCACAGGGCAGTATTTTGTCTACTACTCTGTTTGGTATCAAGATCAACAGCTTGGCTGCAGTTCTGAATAAATCAATTGATGCCTCACTTTTTGTAGACGATTTCAATATATCGTGTAGTGGGAAAAGTATACACAATATTGAGAGAACATTACAACTTTGTCTAAACAGAATTCAGAAATGGTGTCTAGAAAATGGTTTCAAATTCTCCAGAGCTAAGACAAATTGTATACACTTTTGCAGAAAATATTTCCAGCACGAAGATCCAGTACCTACCTTAGATGGAACTGAAATCAAAGTGGTAAAAGAGGTCAAATTTCTAGGCATATTGTTTGATCAACGACTAACTTTCAAATCTCATATAAACTGCTTAAAAGCCAAATGCACCAAAGCTCTGGATTTGTTGAAAGTAGTTGCCAGCTATAAGTGGGGAGGAGATCAGCAAACTCTCCTTCATTTATATCGATCACTTGTTCGTTCCAAACTCGATTATGGTTCTATTGTTTACAATGGTGCAAGCAAATCAAACTTGGCAAAGCTAGATCCTATTCTCCATCAAGGACTAAGACTTTGCCTCGGTGCGTTCAGAACATCACCTAAAGAAAGCTTGTATGTCGAAGCGGACGAATTTCCTTTATAACTTCGGAGAATTAAATTATCACTGCAATATATCACAAAACTGCGTTCGAACCACTCAAATCCTGCATATAACTGTGTTTTCAACCCTCAGTACGCAGATCTCTTTTTAAAGAAACCCTCGATTATTCCACCTCTTGGAATCCGTATGAAACCACACCTTGTAGCAGCTGGTATTAAAGTTAGTCAGATTTTACCTAACGAGCTCTTGCCAACTCCACCATGGCAGTTAGCCACGCCAGAAGTAGATATTTCACTGGCTAAATATAAAAAGGCAGACACGAGCCAGCTCGTGTATACACAAGAATTTGGTCTACTGAGAGAGAAATACAGTTCACATCAGGCTATTTATACAGATGGTTCTAAAGATGGTGAGAGAGTAGCATGTGCTACTATCTTTAGTTCCAAAACTAAAACGTATCGACTGCCAGGTAAAAGTTCCATATTTACTGCAGAAGCAAAAGCTCTATTATCAGCTTTAGAAGGTATTGGATCCACTAGAAGGAAAAAATATGTCATATTCTCAGATTCACTGTCATGCCTTAAAGCAATTAAAAATGGAAATTCCACTCATCCCACCATCTTGGAAATTCTACAATTATATGACACCAGATTTGATCAACAGATCGATATTGTGTTTTGTTGGGTGCCTAGTCACGTTGACATCACACGTAACACTGAAGCTAATAAAATGGCTAAGGCAGCTCTAAATAAAGATGTTGATCATGTTGGAATCCCAGACAGCGATTTCAGACCATCTACCTCTGCTTATGTGAGAGTTGTTTCAATCTTTGTGGGACGCTATGGATAACGAGTTGAAAGAAAACTGTTGGTTATACTCATCTGAACAGCCAGAAACGTTTCGATCTAGCCATGCTTAGACGATGTAGAATCGGCCATACACGATTAACTCACGAACATTTACTAAAAAAAAGAACCGAAAAGATTTTAAGATTGTAAGAGATACTTTTTATCGAGCAGCTACGCTGGAATATCTGTTTAGTCGAGTAAAAGAAGATTGTATTTTAGATTATTTGAGAGAGATCGGTTTGTTGTACAAATTGTAATGTTTGTATCTGTTTTAACGGATTAGTTTACTGAGTTATTAACTTGAATACTCAGAATAATAGCTGAAATATTGCTGAACGCGACATTAAGCCTTAATTCTCTCTCTCTAACCTTGGTAGTTCCTTATGCCATTCCTGCCATTTCTTCGCTTTCAAAACAAATTGAGCAGCCAAACATATTGCTTGTATTCAATTTCGCCAAAATGGCTAGCTCTAAGAACAAACCTACATCAAGACGGGAGATGAGATTGACCTAGATTTCTAAGGTCTTCAATGGACTTAAGTTTAGAGAAAGAAGTATTTTCCAATACAGTTACGGAATTTTGATGTAAGTTGCGTAGATCAGGTATGCCCTTCTACATGGTACCTGGATAACGTTATTATTTGACAAATCAAATATAACGAGATATTTGAAGCGAAGACCTTCAAACACATTTTTCAAAGAGTGTAATTACAAGCGTCTAGTCCGTCATTCACAATCCAGCCGTCGTCCACTAGAGAACATCCGCGTCCATAATCCAAAGACCTATTCCATTTCCATATAACAGTATTAGCACCAAATTCAAAAAGACAAAAGTATACATAAACATAGGCTTGTTTCCTGCAAGAGAGAAGCGGTTCGTGCATTCACTGGTACATTGTCAGGTATGGACGACAAGTTCTTCCCACTGCAAACCACGTGATCAGGTCACAGGGCACGATGTTACATTTGTCGTGCTGAACTCGCAGAATCGCTCTTCGTCCGCCGAGTCCGGGCAATGTACTTTTTCATCACAAATCCTGTGCTGTGTCAAGCACAAGGTTTCCCTGCAGCGGGAATGGCCCAAACGGCGTAATTGTCAGTCAGCTTCGTAGGACAGGTCAGGGCAGTCGGTGGAAGCGTCTGGACATTCGCAGATGTTGGGGCAAAGATGCCGTCTACATGACTGATCCCATAGATGTTCACTGTTCCTGCAGGACATTAAATGACCGTAATCATCTCTATCGTACATACAAGTTTTCTCACGTGGATAGCAGTGTATATGCTCAAAGTGGCATCGCCTTGCATTATCACCGCCAGGACAGTGTGTATTTCCGTTCTTGCATTCCTCCAGTTTTCTGTTCTTCACTACCCAGAAAAGGTTAGACTTTCCGAGGTTGAAATCGTACATCTCATCAAGCTGATTCAAACCCACACAATCTGGAACAATGTCCAATAGTTTTCGTGTGGATACAGCCTACAGAAGGACATCCGTAACATCCACCCAGCTCACCTGCCTCGTCCATCTGGTCGGGGCAGTCAATGAGGCCATCACTCCTTTTCTCACGTGCACCGGGATACAAAAGCCATAGAAGAACAGACAAAAGTATTTGACTTGACACCCTCTCTCGTCGATATTATCACTGCAGTCATTTCGACCGGTACAGCAGAGAGAAATCTGAATTTCAGTTCCATCGCTATAAGTGAATATATTATCCCCGTAGGAACAGTCGCTCTCATCTTCGCAGTACAGACAGTCGGCTTGTTTTCACGTGGAAGGTGGTCTAAGACAACTTTTGTCCCCACAAAGGAATATAAACTCGAGACAGGACAGGAGTTCTTTGCAAATGGACGTAGCATTTTTGAATTGCTTTGCGCGGGGAATCTGAGAATACGCCACTTCAGAGAATACGTTGAGATTCCTACCATCATAGCAACACACTCTTTGTCCACGTCAGCTATTGGATGTATCGTATCTGGTGGGAAATCGAAAACTGGATGTGCAGGTAAACTTTTACTCTCGTCCAAGTCCAGTCGGTACACATCAGCTGTGATCTATCTGTCCATCTGTAACCAGCTGGAACCCGAAAAACAAAACCTTAGTATTGGAAGCTGTATTGAAACTGGTGATTTGGAACCATTTTTTGAAAGGCGTGGGTTTGATTCACATAAGAGGATAACCCTCAAAACATGAACATTGATAAATTTGACGGATTAATAATCCCACTATACATCGGATACGAGCAAATGAAGAATAAACATGACAATCTCTGTCTGTTTCATTATTCCCAGCCTCCGCTTTAACATCATGATCACTTTCAAGTAATTCCCCAGGGTTAGAGCAATATTTGGAGAATCAGTCTCTAAGGCCAATTCTTTCACTGATGCAACAACATGGCGGAATTCCTTGCCACAGACAAAATCCATCAAGGGTAAGGATTCAACTTTATTCTCATTCAGTTTTTGCAGCAATCGGGCCACTGTTCTCAATTTAGTCCTGATGTTATTCTTATCTTTCCGGCGTTGTTCTTCTTCTGTACCCAGTTTGTCTAGCAGGGCACGTCCAAACTCGCGAATCATTTGGTCCTTCCTACACGTCTCTTTTATCCGATCAATGAGCTCCTCTAAGTTTTGTCATCACTGGTTGAATGAGGCAGGGCAGGTGCGAACATGCTTACTGCATTTCGTTTGATGCTTGATCACTCGTACTTCTTCGAGTCAGAGAATGTTTCCACAGAGTCTTTCAATATGAAACAAAGACGGGATTCTCAAGGTAGAGGAATTTCATTTAGAACTATCGCTGCAATATATCAAAAAATTGCGATCGAACCACTCAAATCCAGCATATAACTGTGTTTTTAACTCCCAGTACGCAGATTTCTATTTAAAGAAACCCTCGATTATTCCACTTCTTGGAATCCGTGTAAATCCACACATTGTAGCAGCTGATGTTGAAGTTTACCTAACGAGCTCGCCACCATCTTGAAAATTCTGCAATTATATGACACCAGATTTGATCAACAGATAGATATTGTGTTTTGTTGGGTGCCTAGTCACGTTGACATCAAAGGCAACACTGAAGCTGATAGATTGGCTAAGGCAGCTCTAGATGGAGAAGTTGATCCCGTGGGAATCCCATACAGCGATTTCAGACCATCTATCTGCGCTTATGTCAGAAAGCTGTTTCAATCTTTATGGGATACTATGGAAAATAACAAACTTCACGAGTTAAAAAAAACGGTTGGTTATACTCATCTGAACAGTCATAAGCGTTTCGACCAGGCCATGATCAGACGATGTAGGATCGGTCACACACGATTAACTCATGAATATTTACTGAAACAGGAGCCGATTCCAAGGTGTATACCTTGCCATGAAGATCTCACGGTAAAACATATTCTCATAGACTGCATAGATTTTAAGATTGCAAGAGATACTTTTTATCGAGCGGCTACGCTGGAGGATCTTTTTAGCAGAGTGAAAGAGGATTGTATTTTAAATTATTTGAGAGAGATTGCTTTGTTGTACAAATTTTAATGTTTGTACCTGTTTTAACGCATTAGTTTATCGAGTTTTTGAATTGATTACTTAGAATTTTGTTTGGTTGTCGCTATATAGCTGAAATATTGCTGAATGGGACATTAAACCTTACTTCTCTCTCTCTCTCTCTCTCCCTAACGAGCTCATGGCAGCTCCACCATGACAGCCAACCAGAAGTAGATATTTCACTGACGAACTATAAAAAGGAAGACAGGAGCCAGCTCGTGTATACACAAGAATTTGGTCTACTAAGAGAGAAATACAGGTCACATCAGGCTATTTATAAAGATGGTGAGAGAGTAGCATGTGCTACTATCTTTAGTTTCAAAACTAAAACCTATCTACCAGATAAAAGTTCCATATTCACTGCAGAGGCAAAAGCTCTATTATCGGCTTTAGAAGGTATTGGGTCCACTAGAAGGAAAAAATATGACATTCTCAGATTCACTATCATGCCTTCAAGCGATTAAAAGTGGAAATTCAACTCATCTCACCATCTTGAGAATTTTACAATTATATGACACTAGATTTGATCAACAGATTGGTATTGGTGGGTGTCTAGTCACGTTGACATCAAAGGCAATACTGAAGCTGATAAAATGGCTAAGGCGGCTCTAGATGAAGGGGTTGATCCTGTCGGAATTCCATCTAGCGATTTCAGACCATCTATCTGTCCTTATGTAATAAATCTGTTTCAATCAATCTGTTTCAATCTTTATGGGATACCATGGATAATAACAATCTTCACAAGTTCAAAAAACTGTTGGTTATACTCATCTGAACAGTCAGAAACGTTTCGATCAGGCCATGATTAGACGATGTAGGATCGGCGATACACGATTAACTCACGAATATTTACTAAAACAGGAGCCGGTCCCAAGGTTTATTCCATGCCATGAAGATCTCGCGGTGAAACATATTCTCATAGACTGCATAGATTTTAAGATTGTATGAGATACTTTTTATCGAGCAGCTACGCTGGAATATCTGTTTAGTCGAGTAGAAGAAGATTGTATTTTAGATTATTTGAGAGAGATCGGTTTGTTGTACAAATTGTAATGTTTGTATCTGTTTTAACGGATTAGTTTACGGAGTTATTAACTTGAATACTCAGAATAATAGCTGAAATATTGCTGAACGCGACGTTAAGCCTTAATTCTCTCTCTCAACCTTGGTAGTTCCTTATGCCATTCCTGCCATTTGCGAACATCACTTCCGGTTATGTCTTCATGCCAGTCAAAGTTTCGGTTACAAAGGTCCTGTGGAAGGGTCTTCGCTCTCAAAACAAATTGAGCAGTCAAACATATTGCTTGTATTCAATTTCGCCAAAATAGCTAGGTCTAAGAACAAACCTACATCAAGGCGGGAGATGAGATTGACCTAGATTTCTAAGGTCTTCAATGGACTTAAGTTTGGAGAAAGAAGTATTTTCCAATACAGTTACGGAATTTTGATGTAAGTTGCGTAGATCAGGTATGCCCTTCTACATGGTACCTGGATAACGTTATTATTTGACAAATCAAATATAACGAGATATTTGAAGCGAAGACCTTCAAACACATTTTTCAAAGAGTGTAAGATCTGGGTTCGTGCATTCACTGGTACATTGTCAGGTATGGACGACAAGTTCTTCCCACTGCAAACCACGTGATCTCTCACACATAAGCAGGTCGCAGGGCACGATGTTACGTTTGTCGTGCTGAACTCGCAGAATCGCTCTTCGTCCGTCGAGTCCGGGCAATGTACTTTTTCATCACAAATCCTGTGCTGTGTCAAGCACAAGGTTTCCCTGCAGCGGGAATGGCCCATACGGCGTAATTTTCAGTCAGCTTCGTAGGACAGGTCAGGGCAGTCGGTGGAAGCGTCTGGACATTCGCAGATGTTGAGGCAAAGATGCCGTCTACATGACTGATCCCATAGATGTTCACTGTTCCTACAGGACATTAAATGACCGTAATGATCTCTATCGTACATACGAGTTTTCTCACGTCGATAGCAGTGTATATGCTCAAAGTGGCATCGCCTTGCATTATCACCGCCAGGACAGTGTGTATTTCCGTTCTTGCATTCCTCCAGTTTTCTGTTCTTCACTACCCAGAAATGGTTAGACTTTCCGAGGTTAAAATCGTACATCTCATCAAGCTGATTCAAACCCACACAATCTGGAACAATGTCCAATAGTTTTCGTGTGGATACAGCCTACAGAAGGACATGCGTAACATCCACCCAGCTCACCTGCCTCGTCCATCTCGTCGGGGCAGTCAATGAGGCCATCATTCCTTTTCTCACGTGCACCGGGATACAAAAGACATAGAACAGACAAAAGTATTTGACTTGACACCCTCTCTCGTCGATATTATCACTGCAGTCATTTCGACCGGTACAGCAGAGAGAAATCTGAATTTCAGTTCCATCGCTATAAGTGAATATATTATCCCCGTAGGAACAGTCGTTCTCATCTTCGCAGTACAGACAGTCGGCTTGTTTTCACGTGGAAGGTGGTCTAAGACAACTTTTGTCCTCACAAAGGAATATAAACTCGAGACAGGACAGGAGTTCTTTGCAAATGGACGTAGCATTTTTGAATTGCTTTGCGCGGGGAATCTGAGAATACGCCACTTCAGAGAATACGTTGAGATTCCTACCATCATAGCAACACACTCTTTGTCCACGTCAGCTATTGGATGTATCGTATCTGGTGGGAAATCGAAAACTGGATGTGCAGGTAAACTTTTACTCTCGTCCAAGTCCAGTCGGTACACATCAGCTGTGATCTATCTGTCCATCTGTAACCAGCTGGATCCCGAAAAACAAAACCTTAGTATTGGAAGCTGTATTGAAACTGGTGATTTGGAACCATTTTTTGAAAGGCGTGGGTTTGATTCACATAAGAGGATAACCCTCAAAACATGAACATTGATAAATTTGACGGATTAATAATCCCACTATACATCGGATACGAGCAAATGAAGAATAAACATGACAATCTCTGTCTGTTTCATTATTCCCAGCCTCCGCTTTAACATCATGATCACTTTCAAGTAATTCCCCAGGGTTAGAGCAATATTTGGAGAATCAGTCTCTAAGGCCAATTCTTTCACTGATGCAACAACATGGCGGAATTCCTTGCCACAGACAAAATCCATCAAGGGTAAGGATTCAACTTTATTCTCATTCAGTTTTTGCAGCAATCGGGCCACTGTTCTCAATTTAGTCCTGATGTTATTCTTATCTTTCCGGCGTTGTTCTTCTTCTGTACCCAGTTTGTCTAGGAGGGCACGTCCAAACTCGCGAATCATTTGGTCCTTCCTACACGCCTCTTTTATCCGATCAATGAGCTCCTCTAAGTTTTGTCATCACTGGTTGAATGAGGCAGGGCAGGTGCGAACATGCTTACTGCATTTCGTTTGATGCTTGATCACTCGTACTTCTTCGAGTCAGAGAATGTTTCCACAGAGTCTTTCAATATGAAACAAAGACGGGATTCTCAAGGTAGAGGAATTTCATTTAGAACTATCGCTGCAATATATCAAAAAATTGCGATCGAACCACTCAAATCCAGCATATAACTGTGTTTTTAACTCCCAGTACGCAGATTTCTATTTAAAGAAACCCTCGATTATTCCACTTCTTGGAATCCGTGTAAATCCACACATTGTAGCAGCTGATGTTGAAGTTTACCTAACGAGCTCGCCACCATCTTGAAAATTCTGCAATTATATGACACCAGATTTGATCAACAGATAGATATTGTGTTTTGTTGGGTGCCTAGTCACGTTGACATCAAAGGCAACACTGAAGCTGATAGATTGGCTAAGGCAGCTCTAGATGGAGAAGTTGATCCCGTGGGAATCCCATACAGCGATTTCAGACCATCTATCTGCGCTTATGTCAGAAAGCTGTTTCAATCTTTATGGGATACTATGGAAAATAACAAACTTCACGAGTTAAAAAAAACGGTTGGTTATACTCATCTGAACAGTCATAAGCGTTTCGACCAGGCCATGATCAGACGATGTAGGATCGGTCACACACGATTAACTCATGAATATTTACTGAAACAGGAGCCGATTCCAAGGTGTATACCTTGCCATGAAGATCTCACGGTGAAACATATTCTCATAGACTGCATAGATTTTAAGATTGCAAGAGATACTTTTTATCGAGCGGCTACGCTGGAGGATCTTTTTAGCAGAGTGAAAGAGGATTGTATTTTAAATTATTTGAGAGAGATTGCTTTGTTGTACAAATTTTAATGTTTGTACCTGTTTTAACGCATTAGTTTATCGAGTTTTTGAATTGATTACTTAGAATTTTGTTTGGTTGTCGCTATATAGCTGAAATATTGCTGAATGGCACATTAAACCTTACTTCTCTCTCTCTCTCTCTCTCTCTCCCTAACGAGCTCATGGCAGCTCCACCATGACAGCCAACCAGAAGTAGATATTTCACTGACGAACTATAAAAAGGAAGACAGGAGCCAGCTCGTGTATACACAAGAATTTGGTCTACTAAGAGAGAAATACAGGTCACATCAGGCTATTTATAAAGATGGTGAGAGAGTAGCATGTGCTACTATCTTTAGTTTCAAAACTAAAACCTATCTACCAGATAAAAGTTCCATATTCACTGCAGAGGCAAAAGCTCTATTATCGGCTTTAGAAGGTATTGGGTCCACTAGAAGGAAAAAATATGACATTCTCAGATTCACTATCATGCCTTCAAGCGATTAAAAGTGGAAATTCAACTCATCTCACCATCTTGAGAATTTTACAATTATATGACACTAGATTTGATCAACAGATTGGTATTGGTGGGTGTCTAGTCACGTTGACATCAAAGGCAATACTGAAGCTGATAAAATGGCTAAGGCGGCTCTAGATGAAGGGGTTGATCCTGTCGGAATTCCATCTAGCGATTTCAGACCATCTATCTCTCCTTATGTAATAAATCTGTTTCAATCAATCTGTTTCAATCTTTATGGGATACCATGGATAATAACAATCTTCACAAGTTCAAAAAACTGTTGGTTATACTCATCTGAACAGTCAGAAACGTTTCGATCAGGCCATGATTAGACGATGTAGGATCGGCGATACACGAGTAACTCACGAATATTTACTAAAACAGGAGCCGGTCCCAAGGTTTATTCCATGCCATGAAGATCTCGCGGTGAAACATATTCTCATAGACTGCATAGATTTTAAGATTGTATGAGATACTTTTTATCGAGCAGCTACGCTGGAATATCTGTTTAGTCGAGTAAAAGAAGATTGTATTTTAGATTATTTGAGAGAGATCGGTTTGTTGTACAAATTGTAATGTTTGTATCTGTTTTAACGGATTAGTTTACTGAGTTATTAACTTGAATACTCAGAATAATAGCTGAAATATTGCTGAACGCGACGTTAAGCCTTAAGATTCCTACCATCATAGCAACACACTCTTTGTCCACGTCAGCTATTGGATGTATCGTATCTGGTGGGAAATCGAAAACTGGATGTGCAGGTAAACTTTTACTCTCGTCCAGTCCAGTCGGTGCACATCAGCTGTGATCTATCTGTCCATCTGTAACCAGCTGGAACCCGAAAAACAAAACCTTAGTATTGGAAGCTGTATTGAAACTGGTGATTTGGAACCATTACTTGAAAGGCGTGGGTTTGATTCACATAAGAGGATAACCCTCAAAACATGAACATTGATAAATATGACGGATTAATAATCCCACTATACATCGGATACGAGCAAATGAAGAATAAAAATGACAATCTCTGTCTGTTTCATTATTCCCAGCCTCCGCTTTAACATCATGATCACTTTCAAGTAATTCCCCAGGGTTAGAGCAACATTTGGAGAATCAGTCTCTAAGGCCAATTCTTTCACTGATGCAACAACATGGCGGAATTCGTTGCCACAGACAAAATCCACCAAGGGTAAGGATTCAACTTCATTCTCGTTCAGTTTTTGCAGCAATCGGGCCACTGTTCTCAATTTAGTCCTGATGTTATTCTTATCTTTGCGGCGTTGTTCTTCTGTACCCAGTTTGTCTTTTATCCGATCAATGAGCTCCTCTAAGTTTTTGTCATCACTGGTTGAATGAGGCAGGACAGGTGCGAACATCCTTACAGCATTTCATTTGATGCTTGATCACTCGTACTTCTTCGAGTCAGAGAATGTCTCCACAGAGTCTTTCAATATGAAACAAAGACGGGATTCTCAAGGTAGAGGAATTTCATTTAGAACTATCGCTGCAATATATCACAAAATTGCGATCGAACCACTCAAATCCTGCATATAACTGTGTTTTTAACTCCCAGTACGCAGATTTCTATTTAAAGAAACCCTCGATTATTCCACTTCTTGGAATCCGTGTAAATCCACACATTGTAGCAGCTGATATTGAAGTTTACCTAACGAGCTCGTGCCAGCTCCACCATGACAGCCAACCAGAAGTAGATATTTCACTGACGAACTATAAAAAGGAAGACAGGAGCCAGCTCGTGTATACACAAGAATTTGGTCTACTAAGAGAGAAATACAGATCACATCAGTCTATTTATAAAGATGGTGAGAGAGTAGCATGTGCTACTATCTTTAGTTTCAAAACTACCAGATAAAAGTTCCGTATTCACTGCAGAGGCAAAAGCTCTATTATCGGCTTTAGAAGGTATTGGGTCCACTAGAAGGAAAAAATGTGACATTCTCAGATTCGCTATCATGCCTTCAAGCGATTAAAAGTGGAATTCAACTCATCTCACCATCTTGAGAATTTTACAATTATATGACACTAGATTTGATCAACAGATTGGTATTGATGGGTGTCTAGTCACGTTAACATCAAAGGCAATACTGAAGCTGATAAAATGGCTAAGGCGGCTCTAGATGAAGGGGTTGATCCTGTTGGAATTCCATATAGCGATTTCAGACCATCTATCTGCCCTTATGTAATAGATCTGTTTCAATCAATCTGTTTCAATCTTTATGGGATACCATGGATAATAACAATCTTCACAAGTTCAAAAAACTGTTGGTTATACTCATCTGAACAGTCAGAAACGTTTCGATCAGGCCATGACTAGACGATGTAGGATCGGCCATACACGATTAACTTACGAATATTTACTAAAACAGGAGCCGGTCCCAAGGTTTATTCCATGCCATGAAGATCTCGCGGTGAAACATATTCTCATAGACTGCATAGATTTTAAGATTGTATGAGATACTTTTTATCGAGCAGCTACGCTGGAAGATCTTTTAGCAGAGTAAAAGAAGATTGTATTTTAGATTATTTGAGAGAGATTGGTTTGTTGTACAAATTTTAATGTTTGTACCTGTTTTAACGCATTAGTTTACTGAGTTGTTGAATTGAATACTTATAATTTTGTTTGGTCGTCGCTATATAGCTGAAATATTGCTGAATGCGACGTTAAACCTTAATTCTCTCTCTCAACAAATCAAGCGTTTTTGTGCACTTGGATTTCAAGCAATTTTTATGTGATTTGAACGCTAATCGGCGGTCAAACAATATTCCTAGCAATTTGGCCTCTAATACTACTTTGATCGCAGTTTCATGTAAGGTAAGCACTGGATCTTTGTGTTGGAACTATTTTCTGCAAAAGTGTATACAATTTGTCTGATGCGTATATGACGTGCACCCCAAAACTACGGTACTCACACAACACTCTGATCGACTAAGAAGCAAGAAACGGTCAAATTAACGGCAACAAGACAGACTAAAAGAAGCCGGGAGCCCCTTCGAGACTACCGATTTATTTAATACCCATCTCGAAAACCGGGACGTTTCGATCGAAAAAATAAACTGGGAGCAAACCGGGAGATGTCGCCAAGGGTCGCGGTTCTGCCCTCCCGATTTCAGCCGAGAAATTTCTCGAATCAGCTCGAATGCATCAAGAAAGTGCCTCGATTAATTGGACGTGACCCGTTAACGATCAGACTACCAGTTAGAGCTACAATGGGAATATGGTCATTTGCCATTGTGCACAAGATCTGATTCTTCATTTCCGATTGAGCACCATCGGAAACTGGGAGCAGAGCAGCACTTGACTGGTGGGTGCCTCTTCTCGTTTTTCCTGACCCACTCGCTTCAATGGTTTTCACAGCAGGACACTTTTTTGTGCTTCCATAGATATACTGAGAGATAAATACCCAGACAATCCTCTCATGCTGGCAGGCTCGTATGTACCTCGAGATGGTCTCCTGTATGGTATTATAGTGCCACTGGATGTCTTGAGTACCTCAGAATTGTGTGTGAATTCTCCTGTTTGAGTTCTTCAAACAAACGAAATCTTTCTTTATATTTCTTTGGGAATGACAGAGCTTTTGCAGCGTCCAGTTCGTCCTTGTGTTTCTGTTCGAAATGTCTGGGAAGTTTAGATTTTAGTTGCATGCAGAACACACAGCCGTGTTGTTTGTCCCAAACTCGTACATTTTTGTTTGTTTGAGGTCATAAATTGACCATAACTTGTCTTTGATATATGTTGGCATATGTGGGAAGTTGATGCTGGGTCGACAACGGTCCTTACAAACTAGTCTTTTGTGTTAATTGCCGTCATTTACATCTGACGACGATACAGCTCACCAATCTCCAATGTACAAGTTGTCACAGCGAAACGGCTCACCAATTACCAGTATACGAGTTGTCGAGCATTTCCATCATAGCTCTCTAGATTTGTATCTAATACCGCTTATGCCGGTGCTAGGGGCCTTGTGGTCATATCATCCATGTTGCCACATGAACAGGTACAATAAAAGCGTACCTGAGATACAACACATATCAAGAATCGTTAGATTCTTGGTATGTGCTTTAGAATAGGTTTACCAGAAGACTAATCTGTGAAGTCATATGACGCAGTCAGTATGTCGGCACCTCTTCCCACTTCTCTTATATGTGTTGTAATTTTTACCTGTATATGGCGAGATTCTGCTGGTGGACGTTTCGTCCCCGAGGCCCGCCCCCTGTACAGACCTTTTGGTCTTTGATATATGTTAGCATTTGTGGGAAGTTGATGCTGGGTCGACATCGGGCCTAATGAACTAGTCTTTTGTGTTAATTGCCGTCATTTACATCTGACGACGATACAGCTCACCAATCTCCAATGTACGAGTTGTCACAGCGAAACAGCTCACCAATTACCAGTATACGAGTTGTCAGAGCATTTCCATCATAGCTCTCTAGATTTGTATCTAATACCGCTTATGCCGGTGCTAGGGGCCGTGTGGTCATATCATCCATGTTGCCACATGAACAGGTACAATAAAAGCGTACCTGAGATACAACACATATCAAGAATCGGTCTCCATTCTTTTGTTCCTCGGTGTTACCAGGCAACTCGCAAGACCTAGAGCTGGGCTATTGTTCTGCCTAGACCTGGGCTTCTCTTAGGGAGAGAGTGTATTGTTTGGTGACACTGGTTGTAGTAAACACCTTTGGGGTGAGGCTCCCTCGGGGGGTAGTCAATGTGTACTCTGCGGGAGAGCACACTGTTGCGGTGTTTGAGTGTCACTCTTTGTAGTTGTAGTGAGACTCCCTAGTGGGACTTTGATTCTTTTTTACTATGGCGTTTAGAAAGTTTGATAGACCACTGAGCCTTAGACTCCTAGGCCTAGAGTACGCTAATGCGGTTGATATATACAACGCATTGAAAACACTGTTGGATCAGGACGGTCAGTCCAGGTAACAAAACACTAGCAAATGAAATTCCTAAAATTCGCCTAATGCTGGAAAGCATTCGCGTTGGAGATCAACGTTGTCATTTTGAGGAAATAGAACCAAGGAAATTGCTTGTAAAGATGTAAGGACAATGCGACTGCATTTGAGTCCTATGGTGATGTTCTCTCTTTAGAAAACGAGAACTATTCGTTTGATAGAGAGTTCGAGACCGGAGTTCGAAGAATTTGAATGTCGAGTTTCAAATGTACTCTTCCTTCTATTGTAGTTGGAGGTATGAGGTTTCCTGTTTGGTATAAATGTCACGTGAAAACATGTTATGCTTGTTGATCAGAAGATCACATGAACTCGAAGTGTACTTGAAAATATAAATGCCTAATTTGTCATCAGAAAGGACACTTAAGAAAACTGTCCAAAGGCCAAAGCGGTGCCTAGAGATACCGGGAGTAACAACGAAAGAAATGATTCCTTGGGTCCTCGTCTTTTTTCCCTCAAGCAGAAAAACATCTGTCAGCTAGAGAGCCTCAAAGTAGAACAGTAGACGCATGGAAGACTATAGGTCCTGATGGCAAGGACATCAAAGGAAAAACAAACAACATCGGTCATCAGAGGATAGACTCCGCCGGGGGAAACGAGAAAACCACAAAAGAGAACGAGAAAACCTCACACCACTACGCGTCTCTCTTTGACGAGATGGAGAAAGATTGTGATTCAGAGGATGAAGATATTTTCAATGATAATGAGGTTTGCGATGGTGTGGATGCTGAGCCAGGTGATCAGAATTCAGATGATCAAACAAAGCATTGACTCCGGGAGATGTTACCTCAGTTGAAGAGTGACAGCTTACCAGATACGTGTCGGGTCAGGATACACCTGTGTAGTCTGTTGATTCGATCATTAATCTTATTCACTCTGGTGTAGATTTAAACTTTACACCAAATGAGGAAATGATGAATGAACTCACAGATGATGAAAGTAATCTTGTACTTGTACGGAAAGTCTTGTACTGAAAAAGCTACCCCGAATCGGGAAAAGGAGAAAACCTTCGGGAAAAGGAGAAAACCTTAGATATCGAAACGGGCAAGGAGCCTAAAATAGTCGCTGCTACCTCCACTCCGGCCGTCGATTCATCTATGCTCTCTAATGAAGAGTATGTTGATTGTAATGAAAGTTCATTGAAAGGCCTGACTTCCTTGAACTAAAGGTTCCGGTAGTCTCCGGCTTAGTGAACTTCAGGATCTTCACGATCAGCTAAATTTAAATTAAACCTTGTTTAATGATGGGTGATTTTAACGGTCGTAATATCCTCTGGGATAAAGAAGACGACTGTAAAGGTAAAATTCTTGAAAATTTTATTTTTAATGATGGTTTTTGTACACATTTGCCCTTAGCTAATGGAACCTATTCAGCATTAGATATCTCACTTTGCGACCTTTCTATTCTTGAAGAATTTTCTTGATCTGTTCATAATGACCTTTGTGGAAGTGATCACTTTCCCACTGTCCTAAAAGCTGTTCATTCAGCTGATGACCCTCAGTTCACAAGGTATAATTTCAAAAAAGCAAACTTGCCCGAGTTTGAAAAGCTTTGTTCACAAAAACTACAAGCAGTCTCCTTCTCTGATGTTCCAGATCCTATACAAATGCAGCAAATGCACATGAAGACTCAATAACAGTTGGGTCACCGGTGGCAAAAACTGATAAAAACGCAAACCAGGTGAAAAAAATACACTCAATTTTCAGCATCTGGAGTTAAAATTTGGGACTTCCATGAATACCTCAATGCAAGTCCAGTGGGCTGCAAATTGTACCTATTATGGTATATCTTTACAACGATATCCTTCCATTTTGCATGTCGAACCACATTCCACCCACTTTCTCGTGTGCGAATAATCGAATGAGAACCAAGGAAATATCGGAATCACATGATCAAGGGAGCCCGGATGTAGAGAGATTGGGAGTCGGACGTGTTTTCACTTCGCTCCGAGAAATTTGTCTATTTCTGCGGATTTCAGCTGATCTTAGCTCTGATTTTTGTGTAATATATTTTGTGAATACTTTTGGCAAATACCTGTGGTGAAAGTTTAGAATTATTTCTCAGTTTTTTGCTGTTCAGGGCGTTTTTCTGACTTAGTCAGTTTGGCCTGGTTTGGGAAGGCAGAGAGCCGCCATTACTACCGTCTCGGTCTTTGTGACCGAGAGGGTCGGTGTGCTTTTTTCTCTGTCTCCCTCTTCTCTGTTTGTTCGCTGTCTGTAAATATTTCGTATTTTGCTGTTGTATATATATATATCCTTGTTGACGATCTAGTCTGAATTTGGTTCGTTTTTCGTTCGGTTCGACGTAGGTCGATTTGCACATAATATTTGTGTAAATCTAGGTAGGTTGAATACATGTAACATACCGAAGTTATATAGCTGTGCGTTGTAGGCTTAGCCCTGAGTGTACAGCTGTGCGCTAGCCTTTGTTCTCTGTTCTTTTGTTCCTCGTTGTAACCAGGCAACTCGCTGGGTTTAGGACTAGGCTTTTGTTCTGCCTGGCCCTGAAGTTTCAGTGTATTGTTGTAAAGGTTACAGTGTAATCTTTGGAGTGAGGCTCCATCGGGGAATATTCAATGTTTACTCTGTGGGGAGGCTCACTGTTGGGGCTTGTGCGTGTCACTATTTGTAGTTTGTAGTGGTATTGATAGGCCCTAGTGGGACTTTGAATTTTTTTTTTTCACTATGGCCTTTGGAAAGTATGATAGGTCACTGAGCCTACAACTTCAAGGTCTAGAGAAAGCTAATGCGTTTGATATATATCACGCATTAAAAGACACTGTTGGATCAGGACCGAAAATCCTTAAAGGTCTAGTACAGGTATCAAATACCCTGTGGAACGTCACACTAGCAAATGAAATTACCAAAACCCGCCTAGTGCTGGAAGGTATTCGTGTTGGAGATCAACGTGGCCATTTTGAGGAAATAGATCCAGGGAAATTGCTAGTAAAGATGAAAGGACCATGCGATTTCCCAGATTCTGCGATCAGAAGTGCTTTTGAGTTTTATGGTGATGTTCTTTCTGTACAAAAGGAGTTCTATTCTTTCGATAGAGAGTTTGAGACCGGAGTTCGAAGAATTTGGATGTCGAAATTCAAACGTACTCTTCCTTCTTCTATATTAATTGGAGGTATGAGACTTCCTGTATGGTATAACGGTCAAGTAAAAACATGTTATACTTGTGGTTCAGAAGATCACATGAACTGGAGGTGTCCTTTGAAAAATAAATGCCCGATTTGTCATCAGGAAGGACAACTTAAAACAACCTGTCCAAAAGCCAAACAGGTTTCTGGAGATACCGTAGCTAACGGCAGAAAGGGTGATTCCTCTGGTCCTCGCCCTGTTCCGCGCGCAGAAGTCCGAGGAAGACTTTCCGCCGAGGCTGTCCAGCAGAAACAACAGTAGTATATAGCTTTATGGAAGACCGTAGGCCCTGATGGCAAACCTATCAAACGTCATCAGGAGATAGTTGCGGCTGGGAGCAATGAGAAAACCTCAAACCACTACGAGCCTCTCGGTGACGAGATGGAGGTAGGTTGTGGTTCGGAAGATGAAGATGACAGTGATAGCGAGGTTTGTGATGGTGTAGAGGCCGAGCCAGGTGATCAGAAGTCTGATTCTGATCAGACTGAAAGTGTTGGCAACACATTGACTCCAGACAACTTACCGGATACTGGCGGTGTGTCTGCTCCGGATACACCTGTGCAGTCTGTGAATTCCTTCGTTAAGCCTATTCACTCGGGTGTCGACGTAAACTTTACACCGAATGAGGAAGTCATGAATGAATTCACAGAAGAAGAAAGTAATCAGCAATCTTGTATGAAACTACCTCGAATCAGGAAAAGGAGAAAGAGAATTCCCTAGATAGCGAAACAGGCAAAGAGCCTAAAATAGTCGATGCTACTCCCACTTCTACCAACGATACACCCATGCTTTCTGATGAGGAGTATCAGGAATGTAGTGATCGTCCGTTAAAAGGCGAGACTTCCTTGAACCAAAGGTCGAAGGACTTGTTGGGACAAGAAAGAGAGAAAGAAGTTTATAAGAAAGAAAGTAAAAAAGACAAGAGAACAAATGAAAAATAAAAAGAAAGTTAAAAAAGAATTACCCAAAATAAAACGTCAACATACGTTAAGGTAACTTTCTATATCTTGGCTTGGGCAGTTTTGTATATGATTTCTTTATACAGACTATAAAAGGCTCAGTCACCAACTATCGTTCAGTGGAATTGCAGAGGAGTTTGGCCAAATTTAAATGAACTCCAATTATTAACTCAAGATTATGAACCATCAGCTTTTTGTCTCAACGAGACCTTTCTGAAGAAAGCAGATAAAGATAAATTTAAATTTCGCCAATACATACCTTATCATTCCTACGCTTTATACGAAAATGGAAAAGCTACAGGCGGTTCTTCAATATTGGCTAAAATGGGTGTTTTACACAGTCCTGTTGATTTAGTGACAGATTTACAAGCTGTAACAGTTTGAATTACCTTGAAATCTGTTTTCACATTATACACAGTGTACATACCTTCTTCTAGTAGTCTCCGGCTCAATGAACTTCAAGATGTTTACGATCAGCTCCCGAAACCTTGTTTAATGATGGGTGATTTTAACGGTCGTAATATCCTCTGGGATAATGAAGACAATTGTAAAGGTAAAATTCTCGAAAATTTTATATCAAATAATTCTTTGTGTATTTTTAACGATGGTTCTTATACCCATTGTTCTCGGCCCATGGAACCTATTCAGCATTGGATATCTCACTTTGCGACCTTCCTATTCTTGAAGAATTTTCTTGGTCTGTTCATGATGACCTTTGTGGAAGTGATCACTTTCCCACTGTCCTAAAAGCTGTTCATTCAGCTGATGACCCTCATTTCACAAGGTTTAATTTCAAGAAAGCAAACTGGCCCGAGTTTGAAAAGCTTTGTTCACAAAAACTACAATCGGTCTCCTTCGCTGATGCTTCAGATCCTATACAGCTATTCTCAGATATGTTGATAGAAATTGCCAACCAAGCCATTCCCACATCTTCAGGAGTTGCACATATTAAGAAACCTTGGTTTAATGATGACTGTAAAGAAGCAAGAAAATGTCGGAAGAAGTCTGAACGATATTTCCGCCGACATTCTAATCCTGAAAATTTGAAAGATATCAGAGTTACAAGAGCTAAAGCTCGTAGAACCATGAAACAGAATAAACGTGATTCTTGGAGAAATTATGTTTCTAAGATAAATACTCATACTCCAATAACAAAAGTTTGGAATCAGCTCCAAGTCCAGCGTTCATTATCTCAACGATGGAAATCAGGTGATTACTGACAGTAGAAATTGCAAATAAATTAGGAGAAACAATTGCCAAAAACTCTTCATCAGAAAATTATGTACCTAAATTTCAAAGTTTCCAAAAAAGAGAAGAGAAAAATGAAATTAAATTCACCTCCGGTAACCATGAAGGCTATAACGCTTCGTTTATAATTGAAGAACTTCATGCTTCTCTCACGAAAGCTCATGATTCTGCTGCAGGCCCTGATAATATTCATTATCAGCTTTTGAAACATCTACCGGAATCATCTCTAGAAATCCTATCACGCATATTCAATAGACTTTGGTATAGAGAAGAATTTCCTCCGTCTTGGCACAATGCCAAAGTTATACCAGTACCAAAGCCTGGTCGTGACCATACAGACCCTGGTAATTATCGTTCGATTTCACTGACTAGTTGTGTCTGCAAAACAATGGAACGCATGATAAATGATCGCCTTGTTTTGTACCTGGAAACTGAAAAGAAACTTACTGATATTCAAGCTGGTTTCCGAAAAAATAGAAATACCATTGATCATTTAGTCAGATTGGATTCGTATGTTAAGAATGCTTTCGCCAAGAACGAACATGTGGTTTCTATCTTTTTTGATTTAGAAAAAGCCTACGATACTACATGGAAAGACGGGATCCTTAAAGATCTTCAAAAGATGGGATTAAAAGGTCGTTTACCCGTTTTTATTTCCAACTTTTTGAGTGATAGACAATTCCAAATTCGTTTGGGTACAACTATGTCTGATCATTTTGATCAAGACCAGGGTGTCCCACAGGGCAGTATTTTGTCTACTACTCTGTTTAGTATCAAGATCAACAGCTTGGCTGCAGTTCTGAATAAATCAATTGATGGCTCACTTTTTGTGGACGATTTCAATATATCGTGTAGTGGGAAAAGTATACACGATATTGAGAGAACATTACAACTTTATCTACACAGAATTCAGAAATGGTGTCTAGAAAATGGTTTCAAATTCTCCAGAGCTAAGACAAATTGTATACACTTTTGCAGAAAATATTTCCAGCACGAAGATCCAGTACTTACCTTAGATGGAACTGAAATCAAAGTCGTAAAAGAGGTCAAATTTTTAGACTAACTTTCAAATCTCATATAAACTGCTTAAAAGCCAAATGCACCAAAGCTCTGGATTTGTTGAATGTAGTTGCCAGCTATAAGTGGGAAGGAGATCAGCAAACTCTCCTTCATTTATATCGATCACTTGTTCGTTCCAAACTCGATTATGGTTCTATTGTTTACAATGGTGCAAGCAAGTCAAACTTGGCAAAGCTAGATCCTATTCTCCATCAAGGACTAAGACTTTGCCTCGGTGCGTTCAGAACATCACCTAAAGAAAGCTTGTATGTCGAAGCGGATGAATTTCCTTTAGAACTTCGGAGAATTAAATTATCACTGCAATATATCACAAAACTGCGTTCGAACCACTAAAATCCTGCATATAACTGTGTTTTCAACCCTCGGTACGCAGATCTCTTTTTAGAGAAACCCTGGATTATTCCACCTCTTGGAATCCGTATGAAACCACACCTTGTAGCAGCTGGTATTAAAGTTAGACAGATTTTACCTAACGAGCTCTTGCCAACTCCACCATGGCAGTTAGCCACGCCAGAAGTAGATATTTCACTGACTAAATATAAAAAGGCAGACACGAGCCAGCTCGTGTATACACAAGACACAATTTGGTCTACTGAGAGAGAAATACAGTTCACATCAGGCTATTTATACAGATGGTTCTAAAGATGGAGAGAGAGTATCTTTAGTTCCAAAACTAAAACGTATCGACTGCCAGGTAAAAGTTCCATATTTACTGCAGAAGCAAAAGCTCTATTATCAGCTGTAGAAGGTATTGGATCCACTAGAAGGAAAAAAATATGTCATATTCTCAGATTCACTGTCATGCCTTAAAGCAATTAAAAATGGAAACTCCACTCATCCCACCATCTTGGAAATTCTACAATTATATGACACCAGATTTGATCAACAGATAGATATTGTGTTTTGTTGGGTGCCTAGTCACGTTGACATCAAAGGCAACACTGAAGCTGATAGATTGGCTAAGGCAGCTCTAGATGAAGAAGTTGACCCTGTTGGAATACCATACAGCGATTTCAGACCATCTATCTGCGCTTATGTAAGAAAGCTTTTCAACACACGATTAACTCATGAATATTTACTGAAACAGGAGCCAATTCCAAGGTGTATACCTTGCCATGAAGATCTCACGGTGAAACATATATTCTCATAGACTGCATAGATTTTAAGAGATACTTTTTATCGAGCGGCTACGCTGGAGGATCTTTTTAGCAGAGTGAAAGAGGATTGTATTTTAGGTTATTTGAGAGAGATTGGTTTGTTGTACAAATTTTAATGTTGGTACCTGTTTTAACGCATTAGTTTACCGAGTTTTTGAATTGATTACTTAGAACTTTCTTTGATCGTCGCTATATAGCTGAAATATTGCTGAATGCGACGTTAAACCTTAATTCTCTCTCTCTCTCTCATAGACTGCATAGATTTTAAGACTGTAAGAGATACTTTTTATCGAACAGATAGATATTGTGTTGTGTTGGGTGCCTAGTCACGTTGACATCAAAGGCAACACTGAAGCTGATAGACTAGCTAAGGCAGCTTTAGATGGAGAAGTTGACCCTGTTGGTCTCCCATACAGCGATTTCAGACCATCTATCTGCGCATATGTAAGAAGGCTGTTTCAATCGCTATGGGATACTATGAATAATAACAAACTTCACGAGTTCAAAAAAACGGTTAGTTATACTCACCTGAACAGTCATAAACGCTTCGACCAGGCCATGATTAGACCATGTAGGATCGGTCACACACGATTAACTCATGAATATTTACTAAAACAGGAGCCGATTCCAAGGTGTATTCCTTGCCATGAAGATCTGACGGTGAGACATATTCTCCTGGACTGCATAGATTTTAAAACTGTAAGAGATATTTTTTATCGAGCAGATACGCTGGAAGATCTTTTTAGCCTAGTGAAAGAAGATTGTATTTTAGGTTATTTGAGAGAGATTGGTTTGTTGTACAAATTTTAATGTTTGTACCTGTTTTAACGCATTAGTTTACCGAGTTTTTGAATCGATTGCTTAGAATTTTGTTTGATCGTCGCTATATAGCTGAAATATTGCTGAATGCGACGTTAAACCCTAATTCTCTCTCTCTCTCAGCTACGCTGGAAGATCTTTTTAGCAGAGTGAAAGAGGATTGTATTTTAGGTTATTTGAGAGAGATTGGTTTGTTGTACAAATTTTAATGTTTGTAACTGTTTTATCGCATTAGTTTACCGAGTTTTTGAATTGATTACTTAGAATTTTGTTTGATCGTCGCTATATAGCTGAAATATTGCTGAATGCGACGTTAAACCTTAATTCTCTCTCTCTCTCTCCAAAACTAAAACGTATCGACTGCCAGGTAAAAGTTCCATATTTACTGCAGAAGCAAAAGCTCTATTATCAGCTTTAGAAGGTATTGGATCCACTAGATGGAAAAAATATGTCCTATTCTCAGATTCACTGTCCTGCCTTAAAGCAATTAAAAATGGAAATTCCACGCATCCAACCATCTTGGAAATTCTACAATTATATGACACCAGATGTGATCAACAGATAGATATTGTGTTTTGTTGGGTGCCTAGTCACGTGGACATCAATGGCAACACTGAAGCTGATAGATTGGCTAAGGCAGCTCTAGATGAAGAAGTTGACCCTGTTGGAATACCATACAGCGATTTCAGACCATCTATCTGCGCTTATGTAAGAAAGCTGTTTCAATCTTTATGGGATACTATGGATAATAACAAACTTCACGAGTTCAAAAAAACGGTTGGTTATACTCACCTGAACAGTCATAAACGTTTCGACCAGGCCATGATTAGACGATGTAGGATCGGTCACACACGATTAACTCATGAATATTTACTAAGACAGGAGCCGATTCCAAGGTGTATACCTTGCCATGAAAATCTCACGGTGAAACATATTCTCATAGACTGCATAGATTTTATGACTGTAAGAGATACTTTTTATCGAGCAGCTGCGCTGGAAGATCTTTTTAGCAGAGTGAAAGAGGATTGTATTTTAGGTTATTTGAGAGAGATTGGTTTGTTGTACAAATTTTAATGTTTGTACCTGTTTTAACGCATTAGTTGACCGAGTTTTTGAATTGATTACTTAGAATTTTGTTTGATCGTCGCTATATAGCTGAAATATTGCTGAATGCGACGTTAAACCTTAATTCTCTCTCTGCATCAAGTTTTATTTTCAAATAAATTCTGACAGTGTTGATGATCATGTCAAATCTGATTAAATCACTACCCTGAGCCGTAAACTTTTTGTCGGAACCATTAGATATATGTAATATAGAAAATGCAGCAAATGCACATGAAGACTCAATAACAGTTGGGTCACCGGTGGCAAAAACTGATAAAAACGCAAACCAGGTTAAAAAAAATACACTCAATTTTCAGCATCTGGAGGCAAAATTTGGGACTTCCATGAATGCAAGTCCTGTGGGCTGCAAATTGTACCTATTATGGTATATCTTTACAACGATATCCTTCCATTTTGCATGTCGAACCACATTCCACCCACTTTCTCATGTGCGAATAATCGAATGAGAACCAAGGAAATATCGGAATCACATGATCAAGGGAGCCCGGATGTAGAGAGATTGGGAGTCGGACGTGTTTTCACTTCGCTCCGAGAAATTTGTCTATTTCTGCGGATTTCAGCTGATCTTAGCTCTGGTTTTTGTGTAATATATTTTGTGAATACGTTTGGCAAATACCTGTGGTGAAAGTTTGGAATTATTTGTCAGTTTTTTGCTGTTCAGGGCGTTCTTCTGACTTGTCAGTTTGGCCTGGTTTGGGAAGGCAGAGAGCCGCCATTACAAGACCGAGACGGCCGGTGTGGTTTTTTTTCTCCGTCTCCCTCTTCTCTGTTTGTTCGCTGTCTGTAAATATTTGTCCTTGTTGACTTGATCTAGTCTGAAGTTGGTTCGTTTTTCGTTCGGTTTGACGTAGGTCTATTTGCACATAATATTTGTCTAAATCGAGATAGGTACCGAAGTTATATTGCTGTGCGTTGTAGGCTTAGCCCTGAGTGTACAGCTGTGCGCTAGCCTTTGTTCTCTGTTCTTTTGTTCCTCGTTGTAACCAGGCAACTCGCTGGGTTTAGGACTAGACTTTTGTTCTGCCTGGCCCTGAAGTTTCAGTGTATTGTTGTAAAGGTTACAGTGTACGTCTTTGGAGTGAGGCTCCAGTACAGGTATCAAATACCCTGTGGAACGTCACACAAGCAAATGAAGTTACCAAAACCCGCCTAGTGCTGGAAGGTATTCGTGTTGGAGACCAACGTGGCCATTTTGAGGAAATAGATCCAGGGAAATTGCTAGTAAAGATGAAAGGACCATGCGATTTCCCAGATTCTGCGATCAGAAGTGCTTTTGAGTTTTATGGTGATGTTCTCTCTGTACAAAAGGAGTTCTGTTCTTTCGATAGAGAGTTTGAGACAGGAGTTCGAAGAATTTGGATGTCGAAATTCAAACGTACTCTTCCTTCTTCTAAGCAAGAAAATGTAGGAAGAAGGCTGAACGATATTTCCGCCGACATCCTAATCCTGAAAATTTGAAAGATATCAGAGTTACAAGAGCTAAAGCTCGTAGAACCATGAAACAGAATAAACGTGATTCTTGGAGAAATTATGTTTCTAAAATAAATACTCATACTCCAATAACAAAAGTTTGGAATATGATTCAAAGAATAAAAGGTAAAAGCTCCAAGTCCAGCGTTCATCATCTCAACGATGGAAATCAGGTGATTACTGACAAAGTAGAAATTGCAAATAAATTAGGAGAAACAATTGCCAAAAACTCTTCATCAGAAAATTATGTACCTAAATTTCAAAGTTTCCAAAAAAGAGAAGAGAAAAAGGAAATTAAATTCACTTCCGGTAACCATGAAGGCTATAACGCTTCGTTTACAATTGAAGAACTTCATGCTTCTCTCACGAAAGCTCATGATTCTGCTGCAGGCCCTGATAATATTCATTATCAGCTTTTAAAACATCTACCCGAATCATCTCTAGAAATCCTATTGCGCATATTCAATAGACTTTGGTATAGAGAAGAATTTCCTCCGTCCTGGCACAATGCTATAGTTATACCAGTACCGAGGCCGGGTCGTGACCATACAGACCCTGGTAATTATCGTCCGATTTCACTGACAAGTTGTGTCTGCAAAACAATGGAACGCATGATAAATGATCGCCTTGTTTGGTACCTGGAAACTGAAAAGAAACTCACTGATATTCAAGCTGGTTTCCGACAAAATAGAAGTACCATTGATCATTTAGTCAGATTAGATTCGTATGTTAAGAATGCTTTCGCCAAGAACGAACATGTGGTTTCTATCTTTTTTGATTTAGATAAAGCCTACGATACTACATGGAAATACGGGATTCTTAAAGATCTTCAAAAGATGGGATTAAAAGGTCATTTACCCGTTTTTATTTCCAACTTTTTGAATGATAGACAATTCCAAATTCGTTTGGGTACAACTATGTCTGATCATTTTGATCAAGACCAGGGTGTCCCACAGGGCAGTATTTTGTCTACTACTCTGTTTAGTATCAAGATCAACAGCCTGGCTGCAGTTCTGAATAAATCAATTGATGGCTCACTTTTTGTGGACGATTTCAATATATCGTGTAGTGGGAAAAGTATACACAGTATTGAGAGAACATTACAACTTTGTCTACACAGAATTCAGAAATGGTGTGTAGAAAATGGTTTCAAACTCTCCAGAGCTAAGACAAATTGTATACACTTTTGCAGAAAATATTTCCAGCACGAAGATCCAGTACTTACCTTAGATGGAACTGAAATCAAAGTGGTAAAAGAGGTCAAATTTCTAGGCATATTGTTTGATCAACGACTAACTTTCAAATCACATATAAATTGGTTAAAAGCCAAATGCACGAAAGCTCTAGATTTGTTGAAAGTCGTTGCCAGCTATAAGTGGGGAGGAGATCAGCAAACTCTCCTTCATTTATATCGATCGCTTGTTCGTTCCAAACTCGATTATGGTTCTATTGTTTACAATGGTGCAAGCAAGTCAAACTTGGCAAAGCTAGATCCTAATCTCTATCAAGGACTAAGGCTTTGCCTCGGTGCGTTCAGAACATCACCCAAAGAAAGCTTGTATGTGGAAGCGGATGAATTTCCTTTAGAACTTCGGAGAATTAAATTATCGCTGCAATATATCACAAAACTGCGTTCGAACCACTCAAATCCTGCATATAACTGTGTTTTCAACCCGGAGTACGCAGATTTATATTCGCAAAAACCCTCGATTATTCCAGCTCTTGGAATCCGTATGAAACCACACCTTGTAGCAGCTGGTATTAAAGTTAGTCAGATTTTACCTAACGTGCTCTTGCCAACTCCACCATGGCAGTTAGCCACGCCAGAGGTAGATATTTCACTGACTAAATATAAAAAGGCAGACACGAGCCAGCTCGTGTATAAACAAGAATTTGGTCTACTGAGAGAGAAATACAGTTCACATCAGGCTATTTATACAGACGGTTCTAAAGATGGTGAGAGAGTAGCATGTGCTACTATCTTTAGTTCCAAAACTAAAGCATATCGGCTGCCAGGTAAAAGTTCCATATTTACTGCAGAAGCAAAAGCTCTATTATCTGCTTTAGAAGGTATTGGATCCACTAGAAGGAAAAAATATGTCATATTCTCAGATTCACTGTCATGCCTTAAAGCAATTAGAAATGGAAATTCCACTCATCCCACCATCTTGGAAATTCTACAATTATATGACACCAGATTTGATCAACAGATCGATATTGTGTTTTGTTGGGTGCCTAGTCACGTTGACATCAAAGGCAACACTGAAGCTGATAGACTAGCTAAGGCAGCTTTAGATGGAGAAGTTGACCCTGTTGGTCTCCCATACAGCGATTTCAGACCATCTATCTGCGCATATGTAAGAAGGCTGTTTCAATCGCTATGGGATACTATGGATAATAACAAACTTCACGAGTTCAAAAAAACGGTTGGTTATACTCACCTGAACAGTCATAAACGCTTCGACCAGGCCATGATTAGACGATGTAGGATCGGTCACACACGATTAACTCATGAATATTTACTAAAACAGGAGCCGATTCCAAGGTGTATACCTTGCCATGAAGATCTGACGGTGAAACATATTCTCCTGGACTGCATAGATTTTAAAACTGTAAGAGATACTTTTTATCGAGCAGATACGCTGGAAGATCTTTTTAGCAGAGTGAAAGAAGATTGTATTTTAGGTTATTTGAGAGATTGGTTTGTTGTACAAATTTTAATGTTTGTACCTGTTTTAACGCATTAGTTTACCGAGTTTTTTAATTGATTACTTAGAATTTTGTTTGATCGTCGCTATATAGCTGAAATATTGCTGAATGTGACGTTAAACCCTAATTCTCTCTCTCTCTCACCTTTGGAGTGAGGCTCCCTCGGGGGTAGTAAATGTTTACTCTGTGGGAAGGCTCACTGTTGGGGTTTGTGCGTGTTACTATTTGTAGTTGTATTGAGATTCCCTAGTGGGAATATTTATTTTTTTTCACTATGGCCTTTAGAAAGTTTGATAGGTCACTGAGCCTAAAACTTCAAGGTCTAGAGAAAGCTAATGCGATTGATATATATCACGCATTAAAAGACACTGTTGGATCAGGACGGTCAGTCCTTAAAGGTCTAGTACAGGTATCAAGGGCTCGGACCACTAAAAAAAAGTCCCTAGCCGTTATCCCCTCTAAATAACCTCTGCCATAGAGGACAAGTTTTTGTGCCGATTTTTTTTCCAGCTTCCTTTTGATAATGAGACAAGGGCTTGCATGGCCAACATTAAGCATGACCCTTTTGAGTTGTGACTTTTATTTTGAATTCACTGCATAATTCATGCCAGTCTGAGGCACTATATGCAGGTGCGTAGACTCTGCTTTTTGCAGGTAAGTTATTCGCCGGAAGTACGGTGCTTGCCAACAGGACGCTCTGGCTCGAAATTTTGATGGGCGACCCCGCCAAGAAGTAGATGGCGATGCAGGACTTGAATGGAACTACAAACTGCCAGGAGATGAAAGTCCAAAAATAATTAATAAATCAGCCAGGTGCAGTTTCATTAACATGGCCGTCAATGTAAGTTTAATAGTGGTCCGAGCCCTAAAAGCGTAAACACAGAATACATATGTCACCGGTTCAGGTAAGTCATACGAGGAGGCTGGATGTCAATCTCTCACTGATGTCAATTTCATAGTTTAGTGATAAAGATGGCGGAGTTGTATACCACGTGGAGAGCAAAATATTTCGAAAAAATTAATTATAATGGCCAATTAGGCTCGAATGGAGCATGTTTACTGTGGACTGGGGTGCAGAAGAAGCAGCCACCCCATTATGGAGTGATTAATATCCAGCCTTTTGGAAAGAAAACATGGAGAATAATTCACGTTCATCGTTTGAAATTTATTTTGCATCATAATATAAATTTAGAAGAATTCACCAGTGACATAAGCCACTGATGTCATCAGCCAAGGTGTCACAATATTGCACACCTGAGTGCAGAAGTCAGTTTTGTTAATAATCAGAGACAGAGGTGTAGGGCCATGGAGAAATGTTCAGGCCATGTATTTTTGGGTAAACAGTATCCAAATTGTTTGTTCATTGGTCACACCTGAATTCACGCGTTAATATCTGAATCAGAAGAAACAGGTGAGTCCGACACATCAGGGGAGACAACTCTTGTTCTTTTAGGGTAAATGTGGTCTTTCTCAAAGTCAGGCATGTGTTTGTCAAGTTGTCTTTTCTTGTAGCCTTCTCTTCTTTCTTTTGCCTTATCCGCATCGGTTTTAGCTTTCTTAGCTTTTATATAGTTTTTAAGTTTAATTGCTTTATTGTAGATTTTTCTTCTTTTAACCTCTGGCCTCTGTTTATATGATCTTTCATAATCGCATTGCTTTTGTATCTGTTGTAGGTTTTTCCAGGCAGATGAGCCAGCTTCTAGGGGTGCACGGAGTGCTTCAAGTTTCTTATGCTGTGATGTTCCTTCACCGAGGTTCAGTCTTAACACTGTGGATCCAGCTCTCGCTGCCCCATTGGTAGGAAAGTTCACATTTTTTGGCAGTGAGGCACTGAATGCCCTGTTTGTTCCTTCTGACTTGCATGTGTTTGAAAGATGCCTTATGGTTTCAAGGGCTGCTGCATGCAATTTCATATTCAATATTTTTCGCACCAGTATTCTGTCATTGTCATCCATATTCAACCACTTGATGTTGTTTGCACTCAGACTCCTAGATTTCTTCCACCAACTAGTATTAACCCCTCCATCACGAACTATAGCATGCCTTCTGCAACTCCCACAGTTTGCAGCATAACAGTCAATTGTTGCATCCAACACCTTAGGTAGTCTTTGTGCTATTTCAGTTATGTCCCCTGCATAAGTCTCAAACAAATTTTTCAAAATCAGGTGACTTCTATCTTTCAGATCACCACTGAAGACTTTCTGTGCCTCTTTCTGCTCTTGCTTGGTGTCACCTGGGAACATGAATTCCGAGAAGTTGGCGTTATTGGCTTTATGGAACTGCGACTGTCCAAGATGCACAATATCAGCTTGCCTCTGAACCTCGATGATTGGTTGCAGACTCTGTAGCCCTTCGCCGAAGCCCTCCGCCCCCCTGGCATCCCCATCTGTGGTAAGATATTTCACCAGAACACTTTCCACTCCAAACTGTCTCCCGAGTTGATATGCTATTGTTCTCTCTGATATATTGGTTTGCTCTGAAATTGTTGCGGTGCAGTCTGCATGACCTGGACAAGTAACAGTATATCCTTTAGACCTTAAGTAAGCTCCAGAAGCACATAATTTGTTTTCCAAATACATCCCTAATATTTTGTGTTGGTCAGTCTGGTCCTCACAGACGATTCCAATGGCTTGAGATGCACTCTGTCCATATTTCTTGCGGTTCACCCTTGTTGTGCTGTTGTATCGTACATCAAACTGCATGTTGATTGGCTGATTTTCAGGTAGTCCTCTCATCTTATTAATTTCTTTAACTTCCATTCGCCTCTCCGCCATGTCAGTTTCTGCAGTTTGCAAGACTGTTTTACCAATAGTATTTGCTGTTTTTTGCATTGATGATCTACACGGTGTTGGTATGTCACTGCTAGCTAATAAGAACCTAATCTTGTTATTGCTCACAGGAGTATCCATCTGGCCGGATTGAAGTTGGATGTTGGTCGTTGCAGACTTAGGTCCCCGCCCCCTGTGTGGAGCCTCATTGTATAGTTTGCACTGCCTAGATACAAAGGTACACTCCTTGCAATTTAATGTTTGTTTCCAGCATAATCCTCTTTTCACCTCACTGACGGCAAATTGTGGAAGTGGGCAGGTAGGTGTAATGGTGGCGTGGTCCCGTATTGCCTCATTCCACATATCTTGCAGTTTCCCAGCATGCAACAGTCTGATGCCTATCCTCCCCTGCTCTGCTGGAGCCTTTCCATACTTTTCTGCTAAATCCGGCTTCTTCGACTCCTTGGGACGTAATAGTTTTGCCTTCCCAGACCTTCCTTCCTCATCCGGAATTATGT
>JAVTVY010039493.1:0-17019 GCA_036873755.1 Hanleya hanleyi | reverse complement strand
AATTTCGACATCGTAAACTATCCTTTTCTGGATAGTAATATTCCAGTGGGACCTGCATATGGCGTATACATATCTCGCTTAGTAGCATTTGCTAGATCCGGTGTTAAATGTGATGATTTTAATCAACGTCACAAAACATTGTTGCAGAAACTTATAAAACAGGGCCATTCCACCAAGCGCCTCCACTCAAAGTTTCTCAAATTTGGCGATACATATCGCATGCTGATAACAAAATACGAACGTAGCGTGCAAGATCTATGGCGCTACGCTTCGTAACTTGTGTCTAATTCCGCTTAACCCGGGGCTAGGGGCCGTATGAAGCCATGTACTTCAAGATCCTCATGGTACTCATATGAACAGTCACAATCAAAGCCTGACTGAGATACATCATTCTTTAGATGACGACTTTACAGCGAATATTATGGATTAAGAATACTGATCAGCGATACGGATTTGATATTTTTGGAACATCATGATGTCTTACCGGCATCATTGAAAACTGTTGACCGCTTCTCTCTTGCAGGAAACAAGCTTATGTTTATGTATACTATGATTGTCTTTTTTAATTTGGTGCTAATACTGTTATATGGAATATGAAATAGGTCTTTCTGTAATGGACGACGGCTGGATTATGAATGACGGAGTAGACGCTTGTAAATGGAAAGTTTCCATGAAAAATCTCATCAGAATTCGCCCATTTCAACCGGACGATCGTGCTAAAATACCAGTGCATCATCCCTGTGGGTATTTATCTGACATATAAATCCGGGAAAACCTTTATTTCCATGGTAAACACAACAGTCGTCTCGCTGAAGTTGTGTACGACGCCATTTTTCTGCAGTCGAATTCACCCAGCAACGCGGATAACAGACAGCCGGCCAATCGCTGCCATTGTCTCACACCGTGACCTCATTTTCAACCAATCAGCTTCCCCAGTTCAATTTGCTCCGTTTTCACCTCGATGAAGAAGAGCTGACATCATTTCTATCCAATCAAATCTTTCGTTATGTCTTGGTTATTTGTTAAATCACTCATCATAGGTCGAAAGTTGGAGAACTGACCTTTGAAATGAGGCCAAGATTTCCCACATTCTACCGCGGGAAATGAGATTTCGATGGCGTTGAAAATGGTCCAAAAACGGCAAATTCTTCGCTGATTTTCTCAATTTCCATCACACTGAAGGTACGTCTTCAGTAAAATAAACTTCTTATACGTTTATTGCATGATTTACAATAAAATTTGAACAAGTTTTGGTGATTAATTCCTTTTTCAACGATGTGAACTATCGACGAGCTGTCACTTGATGAACATTTTACTGTCCGGCGATTGTTTTATATGGTGGTCAATTGCGGCCCGTTTCAGCCGTTATGGGTTTTTACGGTGCCGGCCGGTTTTGGCCGGTATAAGTACGAAAGGGTTAACAAGTTAAAACGTTTTAAGGGTGCGTTTATGGCGCGAACGGCCCTTCAAATACCTTGTCGCAGGATGTAACTTGTGATTGCGTTTTAGCCACATACATTCGTGCCTGGTGCCACCTGTGCCTAACTTGAAATTAAATATATAATTGTGCGTTTATTTCATTACAAACTTATCCTCAAATAACCCAGCTACCAGATCTCATTAAAGCCCATAGGCTCTAGTTCTTAAGAAAAATCATATTACAAACGGCCTAACATATTAGAAAAAAAATAAAATCGGCGGCAGCTCACAGGAAAATGATATGATTTTTATTTTGTGATGGGGGCACTTCGAGGCCCACCAAGAGATCATTTCAATCGATCGCCTTCTGGAGGTGTGTCTTCATTTTATGAATGTGATTGCGCCGATGTCGGGTCTCACGGGATCAATCGCATGTGACCATTTGGGAAACGCCCTATTACACTCAGATATCACCCGTTACCGCATGGCTATGAGCAGAAGTTTCTACGTATGATCGTGCCATGCGTTCGGATGATGCATGTTTATCATTAGCAGGGCTATTTAAGGATGTCCACTGGTGGTTTTTGGCTTTGGCAGCCATTTTGCCTGTTTTTCTATCGGGTTATCTCCCTTCCCTAGGTTAAGAGATGGGGATTTCCTTTAAAAGCCTTCTAGCCGAGAATTTTGCACACCAACATCCATCCAATTTGCTAAATTTTGATAGACATTGTGATTATCTGCAAACAGTTAGAATATAAGAAAAAGTTAAATACTATTTATATCAATTTTTCATGAATATGCTTCAAAACTAGGGCTATTCCCTATGCTTTCTGGGTTATCAAATTGAGCATGGGTCAGTCCACTTAGTTAACGTTGCCTACAGCGAAAAAATGCACACCAACCTATATTTTTTTCTTTGTTTTTCCTCATATTACACAATTATGAATGCAACAGCACACATCATTCAAAAAGTTAATTACTTTGATTTACCACCAGCGGACATCCTTAAAGGTGAACTGCAAAGCTTTGAGTTTTATCTAAAATGTTGCTTATATACATCTTGTCTTATGCGACATAACCGTTATACGTTTTTGGGGCAAATATATTTTGCAAAATTGTGCTAATAACAATATTTAAGTTATCCTGTTATAAATCCGTCTTAAAAACTTGCATCTCTTGTCTCTCTTGGTTTGGAGAACGTTATGACGTTATAGTGGTCTCCTTCATTCAAGTTTTATTTAAATGTGACGTCATGCTACATCGGATGAATGAACGAGGACCACTATAACGTCATGACGTTCCAAAAACAACGGGAGGCAAGCGATGACGTTCTGGCTCTCGTTTTCTGGTGGTATAAGTTTTGACTTCTCATATACCCAAAATAAAACAATAACCCACAAAACTATTACCACACATATTTGTAACAACTATAGAAATTCTTGTTTCATGACATTTTAACAGAACATTGAAAAGCTGTTCAGTTCACCTTTAAAGTGGTTCTCAGGCGAACGTGCATGATGATGATGTCATTTTGGAAGAGTTGTCTCCCTTTAATGCCATCGACTGGACGGTATCAAATAATAGCGGTTGGGCTCGTCAAAGCACTTTTTATGAAAAATTTGAAGGAAAAAACAAACGATTTATTTGATTCTTTAAAGATATACCACAATGGAGATTCTTCGTTCAAATTATCAGCATCAGCATATGTCGAACAAATTTTTTTATCTGTAGTCAATTTTGTGCTCTCAAACTGAAAAAAGAATGAAGGTTTTGGTCCCATAGGCTCGCATTTACCGGCATTTCTAAAATGAACACTACCCAAGTTTTTGCACATTTTCCTATTTTCCTAACACCCAGGGTATTCACAATAAAAAGATCAGGGTAGATAACCGGCCAAACTGTTTGCCCCACGATTCACCTTAAGAAGTGTATTCATGCAAAAACCGCTGATTTTGGCCATGAAATCACGTGACCTTAGGCCATGAAATCACGTGACTTCACCAAATCACGTGACTGAATGCTGTTAAGCGTGATTACGTCTAATTATGATGCAAATTTGCGCTAATTAGCGTTAAATCGGTATTACTGGTTACGGGTTAGGTTTAGGGTTTTGGGGTTAGGGTTAGGGTTAGGTTTGTGTTAGGTATATAAAAAAAAATCCAACGGTTGCTTCCAGCTGCTTCCGTGGCTTAGACTCGTACCCAGCTCCAATTCGCTATCGCTCTATGGAGACTAGTTATCGGCAGGCATTTTAAATCAGCACTGCACAGTGATTGGCCCATGGTATTCTCCACCCACAATGCCCCTCCATGCTTGTTTGGACGTCGGCAAAATGGTACATCTTCAGAAAATTTATGACCTAGGCCTATCCAAAGTTCACAGCTCTTCACAAGATCATTATTGTTTAGCATCATCAGATAAACAAGACTAGTACGATCAGACAACATGAAGGCGAAAATACTGTATAATTGACGTAATTCGTTGTTTTCCTCGTTTCAATGGTTGATCTTCAATGCAGAATCTAGGTCAACTAAATTTATAATGTCAGCTGCTTCAAACGAGTAGGCCTACAAGTACGTTCAGTTTTATTTTTTTAACAACAAAACTTGCATAATGTTAGCAACAAAAGTACATATAGGGCGTATGAACAGTACTATGTATTGAATGAAGAACAGAAATGCTGCAAATCCCCTGACCTGATCATGAACATGTCACGCTAAGAACCTTGGAATAGGTCATAAATTTTCCGAAGATGTACCGTCTTGCTGGACGTCGTGGTAGTCGTAGAAGCGAGGGCTTTATTTAGGAAACCTACCATAATCGCTCATCACTCATCAAATCTTACAAAGGATCTAAATACTTGGTGGATTGGTGGCCGTAGCGCTCAAGGCCCTTTATCGCACCATAGACGAGTACTGGTCACTAGATACACACGAACAACAACAACAACACATATTGACATTGGTCTATTTACCGGTCTAGATTTAGACCGGTAATTCAGCCAATCAGAGAATACAAAATGCCTGCCGCTAACTAGACCCCAACGGTGCGTGTGAGTTGAGGGCTAGGTACGAGTCTATCCGTGGCTCAGGGGTAAGATGCCTGACTATGTAATGGAGCGAAGAATGGCGGGTTCGATCCCCGTCGGTGCCAGTTTCGTTATTTTCGGACAGGTTTTTTCTAGCTCGTAAATTGTTGGACGGGTAAATACAGTGCCCCAACAACATGTGAAAATTGATGGAAAAATTCTAAGTCCAACAAATAACAAATAACAGGCCACCTGATTGGAGTGCATAGGAACTATCCTCGACCGATTTTGCGATGAAACCCCTCTGAAGCCTGTTCTGGTAATCAGGTTAGCGACCCCGTTCTCTAAAATGGAGGTAAAAAAAGGTCGTTTTTGCTGCGTAACTTTTGATTATTTCTTAGGCAATGCTTCAAAACTTCAGGCGTATTAATCTATCTATTGTTCCATCTCGTAATATAAGGTTGCCATTTGAAGAACTAGTCAGTGCTGTTTTAACAGTGCGATAGATATTTGGCCTATTACTATGCAAATTAGATAGATGACAATATACCATTTTACTACGATTTGATGCTGACATACGTTTTTGTGTGCTCCTCGAGAGGATTTTGCTGAATTGGGCAGCCCGAATTTCGAGGTTACTGCCGATCGGTTGCCCTCCATCGGAAAGATTTGCCGTTGATCTTTAACCCAAGAATGAGACGATAAAATTATGAAATTACGTGTTGTATGTGTTGTCAAACTGAATTTTGTGCTAAGGTATTAGACTTCAGATAAGTGGGGGCGGGTGGTTGGGTGGGTTCAAGTTGCTTCAATGCATTTTGCTGAGAAGCAAGACGAACTTGATAATATGATGTCTAGCACTGTAATATCACTTGTCTTTATTGCACCATGTAAGCGTCCTGTCTGTGTCTTGTGCGCTGTCCTCAGTGTTTTATAGGGTGGATGGAGGGTGTCTGGTTCCATGATGCTTCAAAGATTTCTTCTTTGAAGTAGCAGGAACACAACTGGGCTGGGTGGTGCTTAGTTGGTTCGTCGTGATATAGCTGAAATATTGTTGAAAGCGACGTTAAATTCTATTCACTCAGATAAGTGAGGTTTGAATTTTTCTGCAAAATTTGTCCATCATGCCTATCTATTTGCATGTTATGAGTCGACGGTTCAATCAAGCGGAACATCGCCGCACTCGGGCGCTGGTTGGTCATTCTGAACTCTGAAGTGGGTGGTTGGGTGGGTTCAGGTTCCTGCATCTTGACATTTAAATACATCTTGACAAGTTAAATACTACACTAACGTTCCGTCATTTACCTTGACTTACTGAATAGAGTAAACTGTTCAAACCGAGAAACGCACGTGATGTCATATAGCCAATCAAGATAGGAGCTTGCCAACACCGTGCAGCAAGGATTTTCTTTGATGTCTGGCCGTGTGATCTCCAAATATGGCAAGTGGTGGGTGTATTGATGTTAATTTACTTCGAATAGCCAATCAAATTTGAATTTTAAAGAGGTCACACGTTGCACTTCTCCTAATATGGACCCCGGAATATTTATAGCGCTATGACATCACCAGACCTGTATTCTGATCAGATAATGTGTTACGTTCAGCCAGGGCAACACGTGTAGTGTTAGACTTGGGTAAGCGAAGATGGGTTCCTGTTGCTTCAATGCATTTAGCTGAGAAGCAACAGGAACTTGATAATTTGATGTATAGCACTGTAATATCACTTGTCTTTATTGCACCATGTACCGGTACTCGTCCTGTCTGTGTCTTGTGTGCTGTCCTCAGTGTTTTATAGGGTGGATGGATGGTGTCTGGTTCCATACTGCTTCAAAGATTTCTTCTTTGAAGTAGCAGGAGCACAACTTGTCTGCGTGGTGCTTAGTTGGTTCGTCGCGATTTAGCTGAAATATTGTTGAAAGCAATGTTAAATTCTCTTCACTCACTCACTTACTTATGCTAAGAATAATCCTCAGCTCCTCAGAAAGCTTGTCGTATGAGGCGACTAACTGGGGCACCTGTGAGTTTCCCGAGTGTAAAAGGAATGGGATCCTGCACGTGGGGTTCCCAAGTGTGAAAAGATAGGACCCAACGTGGTGATATGACTGAAATATTGATGAAAGCGACGTTAAATCATATTCACGCACTCCATGAAATGTGCTTCTTGTGGATGTATATATTCTATATCAATAAGATTTCGATCCAACTGCATGTGTGGTAAAGAGAGAATTATGTTTTGCTGGGAAAAAGTTCTACCCTTTTATTTAAGATCTAGCAACATGTAGATTCCTAGCATATACTGAGAGGTAAGACCGGGTATACACACGATCAAATTTTCTTTGACAAATTCGACCAAATTCTTGACTTGCGGTCATTCGTTATCACCTGGTCTCGTGTGGTGATTTTCAAAAATGAAAAAATACTGATGAAAGAAATGGTTCGATTGGCTTTAAAGTACAACATTTTATTGTATACTCAGAATAATTGCAAAACATTGAGTATTATGATTCTCGAATAGCAGGGCCGTGAAGTAGTATATATTTGTGCAGAATCGTTTATTTTGAGGTGAGCACATCTATTTCTCCATCAAATCATATGAAGATTGAAGAGAACCGAAACCACCTTTGGCCCACAACTACATATTTAATCACGGAGTATTACAAACTGGTAGTTCTCGTCGATTGTCATATGTTTACAGATAGAACTATGTGTTTTCACCTTAAAATGAGCAATTTTGTGCACATAGGCTATACTTTCCGGTCCTGCTATTAAAAAATCATAATACTCAATGCCTTGGAATTATTATGAGTATACAACGCAATGTTGTGCCTTAATACAAAAGATAAATTTCTTTTAAGTAAGATCTCATTTTTGGCACTTCAACCACACCTGGTGGGAACCAAACTCTAGCTAAACCGCGCCACGTCCTTTGGTCGCATTTGTCAATGAAAATCTGTCCGTGTACGCGGCTTAATGGAAAATCAAATGTATTCACTCGTGTTCGCCTCGCAGTTAATATTATTAATATTTGATCGAAACCATCAAGCAATCAATAAATTCCCCGTTATTCAATGATCATTATCGTTCGCTGCGTTCAAATTGGTTACTGAATATTGATAAAATTCTTTCTATAATACTAAAATTCCATCAGGATATGAAATTTTAATTTGCTACGATTGGCAAGATACGTTGTATTCAACTATATAGTTGCCCGAAGAGCGGGCGAAAGCTGTTCCGATAAATGCGTTATTGTTAATTGACAATATGTAAGTGTTCGAGCGTTACCCTCCATGGCGACCTGAAATACGTTGGTTAGATAACAGAAAGTCGCGCATATGTTATGTCGTTAATTAGTTTCGGACCAACCTCGTGATGATCGTTGAAATCGCTAATACGCACAATTAATCGCTGATCCGGAGCTTCTAGAAAGATGCAGGTATATCCTTCATGCTTTTATCCATAAAATAATATTGGCTCATCGATGTCGACTCAATCATCTAATGATTCTTCTAGTGACGCCTCGTCCGTCTATATGTCTTTCTCGGAGACATTACTTGCACCTTCACTCGCCGAACACAGCTGGGTTCTCGCCCTGCCGGAGGACATAACTGGAACCAGTCGATCTTGAACTTACTCTAATCATCTGCGGTAGCTCGGCACCATGGGGACACGCGTGTTGAGTGACGTCTGTTCCGCGTTGAGAAGGCGTAAAACCCTCATGGTGATTTTCTTAGGAATCTGCACCCTCGTTATCCTCTCGCATTCCCCCGAACACAACGTTATCAAATGCGTCCAGCAAAACGTCCTACAGGAAGTGAGGCACGTTGATATATGTGCTCGTGGAGAAGACGATTTACAGAGGTTGATACTGCAGAGAAACCATTTAGCGGGTCTCCTCAACGATATAACACAGAAACATGCTCAACTGAGCTGTCGGACAAAGGGCCAGGTAAGTGTTTTGAATGAAATGAAAACATTTTCGACCGCCTTTTAAAGCTCTTTATGTAGAAAATATTCATCTGGTGTGAAATAAAATATGTTTGGGCACTTTTCCACAGAAAAAAAATCTTGAAGAAATCGATCTAAATACAATTTACATTATCATGTTACTGGACCTAAATGTTATACACTGGGGACAGAGATGTTCACGTTTTGGCTGATTGGCTAGATTACCTCACCCGACAAGCCCATATATTTTCCAAAGTTCGCGCGCCATAATACGCTTAGGTGACATGCAGACACTAGCTATCAGATGCGCTCCCAGATCTCTCTACCCCCGACGCCCTTCATCTCACTGAATGTGGTAAAATGTATCCGCCACAGAGTCATCTTTCCATCGCCCAACCCAAAACCCCATATATTTTTACGGCTTGCATCCTGATTCAGCGGTTTCCCAAGGGAAAAGTCTCCCCTTCATAAGGTCCCGAGATTATAGTGAGAGGGCTCGACATTTGCTGCAATCTCTGATGGCTCTGTCAGTTGTATATACAATACCCAAGGAAGACCAGTCCATTAGAGCTATATCCCGGAAATACCTATTACGACATGTAGCCTCTGTCCAGTTGCAGTCCCAACATAATTTTGATATATATTAAAACAGCCTTATTTAATATGTTGTAAATTGGCCGAGAAACCTCCAGAAAACTATATTCCTTGACATTCGCAACCACAATAAACCCACTACACCATGTTGCCTGACCATTTCGCTCAAACTTAAAGAAAAAAATCAGCATACATTCCCAACCATTTTTCTGAGGAACACGCTCGGAAAGTGCTTGTCTCAGAACACAGTTTGCGTTCTCAGAAATCCATTGGATTGTAGTGTGGTATATTACATTTCACGTGAAGTCCGACGACTGGTAATGAATAGCATCAGTATGTAATTTCAGACTAAGACACTGGAAGGTCAGTTTTCAAGTGGCGAACTGAAGCCGTTTAACCTGGGGCATGATGGGACAACACGGTAGTAGTAGTAGTGTCTACTGAAAAGAGGTCATATTGACCTCTTTGCACTTAAACTTGAGGGATAACACTTGATTTCCGTGGAGCGTCCGACAGGGGGCGCCACCAGCTCAAGGTTATAGATTGCATCAGCATTGGCTGTGTGCCAAGTTTTGACCACTATAGTTCCGGCAACCTTTGACCGTGTATTCCTCCGCGGTGATGCGGTCATGTCTGGCGATGATGCGGTCGCGGGAAAAAGCTTCCGCGGAGAAAAAGTAGTCCCCACACTTCAAATACGCTGCCTGGTCCGATTGGGTCGTATGAGGTATCAATGTGAAGCATTTGTGAAGGCGCATCTGATGGGCTGGGTGTGGGGTTGAAATATCGTCATTCAGCGCATGCGCGGTAGACAAAGGGTATGGAAATAGACGTTATGGAAATAGACGTTTTCGGGTCTAGGGGAGCCCCTAATGGTCCGATTGGGTCGAGTGAGGTATCAATGTGAAGCCTATGTGAGGGGGCATCCGATGGGGTGGGCGTGGTGTTGGAATATCGTCATGCTGCGCATGAGCGGTAGACAAAGGGTATGGAAATAGACGTTTTGGGATCTAGGGGAGCTCCTATTGGGCCGATAGAGTCGTATGAGGTATCACTGTGAAGCCTATGTGAGGGGGCATCCGCCTGGACTAGTGGCTCGGGCGTTGTCAACACTGTGCGCATGCGCAAACAGGGAATTGTGGGAAAAGGGTATGGAAATAGACGTTTTGGGGTCTGGGTGGGCCACTCGTGGTCCTATGGAGTCGTATGAGGTATCAATGTGAAGCCTATGTGAGGGGGCATCCGCCTGGACTAGTGTCTCGGCCGTGGTCAACATTCTGCGCATGCGCAGACACGGAATTGTGGGGAAAGGGCATTGGAATGGATATTTTAGGGTCTAGGTGAGTCCCTCGTGGGCCGATGGGGTCGAGTGAGGTATCGTTGTGAAGAATACGTGAGGGGGCATCCACCTGGACGAGTATTACTAGGAACTGACGTCAGTCCGCGCATGCGCAGTAGGCAAAGTGTATGGAAATAGACGTTTTGGGGTCGAGGTGGGTCCCTAGTTGTCCAATGGAGTGAGGTATCAATGTAAAGCAGTCGTGAGGGAGCATCCGCCTGGACTAGTGTGTCATCCGTGTTCGACATTCTGCGCATGCGCAGATAGGGAATTGTGGGAAAAGGGTATGGAATTCCCTATATTATTCAAATTTCTCGGAATCATCTTTAGCGACAAGTTAACGTGGCAGTCACATATTGGATCATTATGCTCAAAATTATCTAGAAATATAGGTATTTTAAACAATATTAAAAATTGTGTAAACAGAAAGACCTTAATAATTTTATATTACTCATTATTCTACTCTTACGTCTCCTATTGCAGCATGGTCTGGGCCAACACATATCCCACACACCTCCAGCCATTAATTCTTCTGCTTAATTCTTCTGCAAAAAAGGCTTATTCGCATTGTAACATCCAGTACCAGATTAGCACATACCGGAAACCTATTCTTGGAGCTAAATATTCTTCCTATACATAAAATAAATGATTATCTTATTCTGATATTTGCGCACAAATTTTTCTATCATTCAGTCTTTCTTCCCTCCAGCTTGCAAAATTACTTCACTAAGCTATCTGCTATACACAACTATCCAACCAGACAGGCCAACCTTAATTTATACAGGCCGTTTTACAAATCGCAACTCTCATTCTATTCTTGTAAAATAAAGGGACCCCGATTATGGAATTCACTACCCGTCAGCCTGAAATCTTGGGCCTCCAAGTCTGTTTTTAAATCTCGCCTAAAAAAAATCCTGTTAAAATTGTGACACGGTAACCGGGTATACGTAAACTAATTGTAACCGATGTCTTACTAGTTATTTATTTACTCTGTACTCTCCTGCAATCTGTGAGTATTCATCCGACCTTCTTTATCACTAGTTTAGCATGCTCGGTTGTCTATCCAGCGCGTCACGTCTATTTATGTAATTTTGCAACAACTAAATGTTCTCGTCCTAAGCATTGATTTCTCGACAAATTAGCAACAGTGGTGCTTATACCTTATTCACCGCCTCTGTACATATAATAACATTTCCATGCTTTGTATATAATTTTATTTCCACAAAAACTATATATAGTCCTGTCGCTGAAATTAGCCTATGTATATTCACTTGTTAATTCGGGATAGAACAAGCCCCCTGGGGTTTTATTCCCGCCACATATGCGGCTAACTACTCATTCCTGTACATTCTGCATATCTGTTTTGTCTTGCTGTGTGGTGAATAAATATTCATTCATATTCAATAGACGTTTTGGGGTCGACATGGGCCACTATTGGTCCTATGGAGTCGTATGAGGTATCAATGTGAAGCATTCGTGAAGGAGCTTCCGACGGGGTGGATAAAACGTGGAACTGACGTCATTCTGTGCATGCGCAGTAGACCAAGGTTATGGAAATAGACGTTTTCGGGTCTAGGTGGGCCACTATGCGTCCGATGGAGTCGTATGAGGTCTTATTTTGAAGCTCTCGTGAAGGAGCATCCGACTGGACTCATGGTTTGTCCGTGTTCAAGAGTCTGCGCATGCGCATTCTGGTCGTAGTATAGTAATATACACATGGGTGTGTGTGTGGTGTACTAAACCCCATATGGGTCCATGGTTGAGGTTTGGTGGTGCGGGTTCTGCACAAGTGGGTGTGACGTCACTTCTGGTTTCACTAAAACTACCTCCGAACACAGAAGAGTTCCAATTTCTCCTTAGACCTTATGCATGTACTGACTTTCAACATCCGGGTTTCCCACCGCATGTATGGAATGCATGTATCCCGTAGAGCTACGTATAGGCGCGCATGTGTGACAGGGTCTATAAAACACACTGCTCTGGATCCCACACCTCCATTCCTACGGTTGCAGAGCCATGACGGACACCTACCCCTATGCGGCTCGCATTTTACAGCATGCAACCGTGGTTAATTCACTCACGGGTTACCGAGCAGTGGTTCGATCCATGTTAGCAGATGGCGACGACAACGAGGGGCGACGCCAGATCCTAAAAGTGTTCACAGAAGCGGTCCTCAACAGAGTGGACCCGATGGAGGGGTGTGCTATCACCCACCACTACTGGACTATGACAGCCATCCTTGATGCCCGGGCTATTATTATTACAAGCGTCTAGTCCGTCATTCATAATCCAGCCGTCGTCCATTAGAGAATATCCGCGTCCATAATCCAAAGACCTATTCCACGGACCACGGTATGGACCACGAGCGCTCAAGCCGGAATCACCGACGGCTCGTTGGCCTCGTCATGGTTTTTGCCCTATTGACCCTAACGCTGTGGTAATGACAGTGGGACTTCACCATAAATACGAGAGACAGTCAGCGTGTGCGTCATTCGGCATTTCGTCAACCATGTCCCCAGTCCTACGAGCCGTTCTTCCCCTCACCCCTGAGGTGGGGTTACACGTCTATGAGGATAAAGTCACCATCGTGGGAGACCGTCAAGTTTGCTGGTCGGACCCTGAGACCGTACCGATTACCGTTACCCTACACCGTGATGGCTGGACCAAATTTAAACGGGTGTTGAGCGGTGAGCTCGACGGAGACCTCATCCACATCGAGAACGCCAACTACGTACACCTGTGACCTAGTTACCGCAGCCGTTGCATTTACCTGGACGCTGGGAATGTGGACTCGTGGATATCCAATACCCTTACTCGTGGTGCAACGTGCGAGGTGGTGAAGTGTGGTACGAGGTGACCTACGAAGGACAAGAAACCCGACTCACCCTACCCGAAGGTCAATACGATACTCCCAAGGAGTTCACGGGTGGGCTGAGAAGTCTGATGCATTATAAGTCTCTACGGGACGTCACGAATACTTCACAACCCATAAAAACTTTCCCCTTCAAAAATGGACTGCAGTGCACTGCAAGTCGCGGGTGATGTCTCGGGCGGTGCGGCACCCAAAGAAGCACTGAAACGCCGAGCCAAAGAAGCTGGAGGCGTCTTGGTCGCCAAAGCACAACTCACCGTAGGGAATAAAAGACCTGCACCACCGAGACCACGCACCAGTCGACGACCGACCCAGCGACGACGCACATCGAAGACCCAGGATATCTTTTCTTAAACATGGCTTTCATCCACGCCGAGTCGTGTCCTACCAACAGTGAATTTGATTTATGGACCGTCCCACCTACTCAGACCAGTGCCGAAGAGGGTCAATGGGTGGAACATCTCCCCCTTTCCAGTATTACAGCCACATGCCCCATTGAATTCAACATCACCAACGCAGATACGACCTACCTGGATTTAGCCCATACGTACCTATATGTGAAAGCTAAAATCACCACTAAAGATGGGTCTGTCCTCAAAGCAGATGCACCCGTGGATCCAGTGAATCTCTGGCTTCATTCGCTATTCCAGCAAGTGGATATAGCCCTCAGTGATAAACTGGTGAGCGCCTCAACGAACACGTACCCGTACCGAGCCTACATCGAGACACTGTTATCCTACGGGCGTGACGCTAAAAAGTCGTATTTGACAGCCCCGTTGTTCTACCGAGATACCCCAGGCAAGATGGAAGCGAGTCCTGATAATGACGGCTATACGGAGAGAGTGGATTTCACAGCAGAGAGTCAATCGGTCGATATGATGGGACGTCTGCATGCGGACTTATTCATACAGGACCGATACCTCTTGAATGGAGTACGAATACGACTAGTGCGCGCAACGCCTGCGTTTGCCTTGATGGCCCCGAGTGAGGACCTCGAGTATAACATTGTCATCCAAGAGGCCAGTCTGTTTGTACGCAAAGTGAAACCGAGCCGAGGTGTACAGTTGGGGCACATCAGAGCCTTGGAGAAAAAACCAGCCCAGTACCCGATTCGACGAGTACAGACCAAGGTTTTTTCCGTCCCTAAAGGGAATATGATTGTCAATCAAGAAAACCTGTTCCTGGGGGATTTGCCCAAGCGTTTAACCCTAGCGTCAGTTATAATGGAACTCTCTCGAGGAATCCATTCAACCTAAAAGCGTTCAACATCAATTTCGTGGCCCTGCATGTGGATGGCCAACAGGTACCGGCACGGCCTTTACAACCTAACTTCGGAAGGGCCAATTACATCCGGAGCTATCTGAATCTCTTCACAGCAACTGCCCAAATCAACCAAGACGACGGAAATATGATCAGTCGAGACGATTTCGGCAAAGGATACACATTGTTCTGTTTCGATCTGACTCCCACCTTAGACAACGATCATCAACTGAGTCTCGTCAAGAAAGGCATCTTAGGCTTGGAACTGCATTTCGGGACACCTTTACCGAAAACCATCAATGTGATTTGCTACGCTGAGTTTGACAACATTATTCAACTCGATAAAAGCCGTAACGTCCTGTGTGACTTTGCCACCAGATACGGACCGTGCTGGAGAATGATCCAGGGACACGCATGGTCTTTCAAGGAGTGTTCGCCCGAGACGTGTTCTCATTAGACCGTGTGTATCCTGCTGCTTACGTCCTGAATACAGACCCGATGGATCGACCCGGTCAACATTGGGTGGCCGTGTACTTGACAGAAGAGCAGGGCGAATACTTTGACCCGTACGGCCTACCACCCCTCCATTCCGATTTAACAGACTTCATGGATCAAGGCACAGAGACGTGGTGTTGGAATACCAAAACGTTGCAAAGCCTGACCAGTAGTGTGTGCGGACAATATTGCTTGTTTTACCTGTACCATCGATGTCGGGGACATTCCATGCAGACGATCGTCCACATATTTGACGAGTACCCCAAGGCCGAGGACCGAGATGTACTCGTATATGACTGGTTCCGTTCTGGGCTTGAATGTTTTCACGTAAAGCCCCCTGTTCCGGGCTTCAGTTTTTTCACGTGGTTGTTCTCACGTTGTTGTTGTTCACTGAATAAAAAAAAATGAGATCTCAAAAATCTGTCTTGCGTGTTTTCTGTGTGAGCATGAATGCCCAATGTGGGACATGTGGGGATTCAGTCCATGAATGGGTTGAGAAAATTGCCAATCAGTGGCCTAGGATGGGATCAAATATAACCCATCAATGCCTAAAAAACAATTCAAGAGCACTGCAGTAAAATAGAGAGCCAATGAAATCAGCCCACAGACCAAGTAATGTTTTGGTCTAGGTTAAGAGTGGGCATTCCAGCACAAAATTGTTGACGAGAAGTTACAAGTTACAAGAGCAACGGGTGGAGTGAAGTGAGGTTCGAGGTGTAGATAAAGACCAGGAAGACGGCGAGTGGAGACTCGTCCAACACCTATAGATTAAGTTTATTATATTTTTCGTGCCAATACGGTTCTGTGGAAAACTGAGGGTTCCCCACTGGCCATTTCACATAGGGAAATAGATGGTAATATTGTCGGAGATCCTCCTCTATACATGGATGCTTCGGAAGAATGGATAAACGCTAGGCTAAGGAAAAATTGGAACTCTTCTTTTTTCGGAGGTAGTTTTAGTGAAACCGGAAGTGACGTCACACCCACTTGCGCAGAACCCGCACCACCAAATCTCAACCATGAACCCATATGGGGTTTAGTACACCAAACACACGCCCATGTGTATATTTCTATACTACGACCAGACTGCGCATGCGCAGACTCTTGAACACGGACGAACCATGAGTCCATTCGGATGCTCCTTCACGAGAGCTTCAAAATAAGACCTCATACGACTCCATCGGACCCATAGTGGCCCATGTCGGCCCCTCAATGTCTATTTCCATACCCTTTTCCCACAATTCACTGTCTGCGCATGCGCAGAATGTTGAACACGGACGACACACTAGTCCAGCCGGCTGCCCCTTCACGAGAGCTTCAAAATAAGACCTCATACGACTCCATCGGACCCATAGTGGCCCACCTAGACCCGAAAACGTCTATTTCCATACACTTGGTCTACTGCGCATGCGAAGAATGACGTCAGGTCCACGTCCTACCCATCCCTTCGGATGCTCCTTCACGAATGCTTCACATTGATACCTCATACGACTCCATAGGACCAATAGTGGCCCATGTCGACCACAAAACGTCTATTTCCATACCCTTTTCCCACAATTCCCTATCTGCCCATGCGCAGAATATCGAACACGGACGACACACTAGTCCAGGCGGATGCTCCCTCACGACTGCTTTACATTGATACCTCACTCAACTCCATTGGACCACTAGGGACCCACCTCGACCCCAAAACGTCTATTTCCATACACTTTGTCTACTGCGCATGCGCGGAATGACGTCAATTCAGGTGGATGCCCCCTCACGTATCCTTCACAACGATACCTCATTCGAGCCCATCGGCCCACGAGGGACTCACCTAGACCCTAAAATATCCATTCCAATGCCCTTTTCCCATAATTCCGTGTCTGCGCATGCGCAGAATGTTAACAACGGCCGAGGTACTAGCCCAGGTGGATGCCCCTTTACGAATGCTTCACATGGATACCTCATACGACTCCATAGGACCACTAGTGGCCCACCCAGACCCCAAAACGTCTATTTCCATACCCTTTTCCCACAATTCCCTGTTTGCGCATGCGCAGAGTGTTGACAACGCCCGAGCCACTA
>JAVTVY010039492.1:0-16574 GCA_036873755.1 Hanleya hanleyi | reverse complement strand
ATGTATCTCATTCACGCTTTGATTGTGTGTGTTCATTTGAACACTATGTAGATGGAAATCACATTATATTCAAACGGCCACTCACTATTCACTATGACTATGTCATGTAACTCCAACAGCTTCCAAAAAGTGGAAATTATATGTCAGAAAACATGTCAGTGCACAGCACATGAGGTCTTCAAAATTTCTGATCTCTGCACATTTGAAATTACACCATCTTCCACAGATGTCACACTGCCCCCATGGTTGATTGATGCTGGGCCTGTTGCAGCCTGGGAAGTTGTGCGATGTGACGGCGGTTTCTTCGTACAACGCAATATTGTGCGTTCCACATATTTTTTTTATCAGGTTTGCATGTTGTTGGTTCAACATGCTTGGATCGACCCCGTTGATGATCACAAAGGCATTCTGCAAGAAAGGAAAGCAGCGATTGATCTAATTATAGACTCAATTACAACACATATAACGGAAGTGGGAAGAGGTGCCGAAAAACTGACTGCGTCACATGACTTCACAGAATAGTCCTCTGGTTAACCTATTCTAAAGGACATACCAAGAATCTAACGATTCGTGATATGTGTTGTATCTCAGGTATCTCAACTCTCTGATCAGAAAAGGAAATCGGTCCCAAGGTGTATTCGATGCCGCGAGCAACTCACAGAGAAAGATCTTCTGATCGACTGTATAGATTTAAAGATTGAAAGGGATCCTTTTTATCGAGCAGCTACTTTAGATCTTTTTAGTCGGATAAAAGAAGGCTGTATTTTAATTTATTCGAGAGAAATAGGTGTGTTGTGTTGATTACTTCTGGATTGCTGGATTGTTGCGTTGTTTTTGTTGAAATACGTAGAATTTCTTTTTATTGTCGCTGCATGTATAGCTGAAATATTGCTGAACTCGGCGTTAATAATTAATACTTTCTGTTGATCGTTTTAGGGATCCGGTTGGCGCTGTACTGAGCAAATCATATGGGACAACGATGTCACTAACTTCGCCTTCTGTATGGTTGGGATCAACTGTCGAATATAGAATATTCAAGGAAATAGAAACTAAATCAATATATGACGAAGTAAAATGACCAAATTAGATAAGTTGAGATAGAATTCGATATGACAAATACATACATGCATTTTACATTGTGCGTAAGTTTTAATGTGTTGGATAACTGTTTTATTAACTTGAAAACTTAGAATTTTGTCTGATCGTCTCTCTATAACTGAAATGTTGCTGAACGCGACGTCAAACCTTAATTCTCTCTTTCTCTTTCTCTTTCTCTCTCTATCCTACATTTCAATTGATATGGAATTTGCTAACAGATCTTCAAAACTGAGTTAATACCAACAATGGTTATCTGATAAATTAGGCACATAAAACAATTTAGTTTTGTCGCTCACGGAAAGTTCACATGCAGCTGTATATATTTAAAGGTTGAAAGCGAGTCTTTTTATCAAGCAGCTACACTTTGGATCTGTTCAGTCGGGTAAATGAAGATGATTTTAGGTTATTTGAGAGAAATCGGTTTGTTGTAAAAGTTTTAATGTATGTACATGTTTTTGGTGTGTTGCGTTGATTACTTCTGGATTGCTGCGTTATTGCCTTGTTTTTCTTGAAATACTTATCGGCGCTATACAGCAATATTTCTTAACGCGACGTTAAACCTTAATTCACTCTCTCTCGCATGCAGAAATGTCGCATAAGTTTTAATGTATGTGTTTTTGTGCGTCGTGTTCATTACTTCGGGATTGCTGGGATATTGACTCGTTTTTGTTGGAATATATAGAATTTCGTTTGATCGTCGCTACATAGCAATTTTGCTGAATCCGACGTTAACCCATATTTCACTCTCTTTGTCGCATGCAGAAATGTCGCGTGTTGAAATGTTGTGGACTCCGTGGAAAAGGGGGCGGGGGGATAGGTATACATGTTAGTGCACAGCACATGTCTCCAAATATCTGATCTCTGCACATTTGAAATGACACCTTCCACAGAAGTCACACTACACCCACGGTTGATTGATGACGGACCTGGTGCAGCCTGGGAAGTACCGCGCTGTGATGGCGATTTCTTCCTCCAACGCAATAATGCGCTTTCAACATATTTTTCATCAGGTTTACATGTTCTTGGTTTAGCATGCTTGGATTCACCCCGTTGATCGCAAAGGCATTCTGCAAGAAAGGGAAGCAACGATGGATCTAATTATAGACTCGATGTGATCAAAAAAGGGAACCAGCCCACGGTGTATTCAATGCCACGAAAAAGTCGCAGTGAAACATTCTGAACGACTGTATAGATTTTTAGATTGTGGGAGATTGTTTTTATCTCCTTGTTATTGCCTTGTTTTTGTTGAAATACTTAGAACTTTGTTTGATTGAGGCTATATAGTCGAAATATTGTTTTGGTTCAACATGCTTGGATCCACCGCGTTGATGATCGCAAAGGCATTCCGCAAGAAAGGGAAGCAGCGAAGGATCTAATTATACAATCAAAACGCTCTGATCAGAAAAGGGAACCAGGCCCAACGTGTATTCGATGCCGCAAAGAACTCAGTGAAACATCTTCTGATCGACTGTACATATTTAAAGATTCTAAGGGATTCTTTTGATCGAGCAGCTACTTTAGAAGATCTTTTTAGTCGGATGAAAGAAGACTATTTTAGTTCATTCGGGAGAAATAGGTGTTCTTTTGATTATTCTGGATTGCTGGATTGTTGTCTTGCTTTTATTGAAAAAATTAGGATTTTGTTTGATTGCCGCTGTCTTGCTGAAACGCGACGTTAATACTTAATGCTCTCTCTTTCTCTCTCTCCCTGTTGGTGATTTTAAGATTCCAGTTGGCGCTGGACTGAGCCGGTCATATAGGACGGTGATGTCACCAACTCCGCCTTCTGCATGGTTAAAGAACAACTGTCAAATATGGAATAGTAAAGGAAATACACACTAAACCAATATGACAACGAAGTAAAATGGCTAAATCAGACAAGCTGAGCTAGAATTCGATAAGACATACACATATGCAATTTACGTTGTGTATGTTTTAATGTGTTGGATTACGAAGTTGTTAACTTGAATACTTAGAATTTTGTTTGATCGTCGCTAAAATGCTGAAATATTGCTGATCACGACGTTAAACCTCAATTCTCTCTCCTGTGATTGTTTAGACCTGAAAGATGTGAAAACATCTGTTCCAGATTGTGGAAATGAATTGAAATTATAAACCGAACTCAGCATGATCATATATATGAACACCCGCACTCAGTATGATCATAATATGTACATCATACATATTTAGTGTCACATTCAAATTACTTGATAAGTTCTTTTAAGTCGGGTAAACGAAGACTGTATTTAAGGTTGTTTTAGAAAAATCTAAGTTATTAACTTGAATACTTAGGATTCTGCTTGATTGTCGCTTTTCATTTCAAAGATTGCTGAACGCGACATTAAGCCTCAATTCTCTCAGTCTGGAATTTGCAAACAGATCTTCAAAACTGACTTGATCTGATAAATTATGTACATAAAAAACAATTTAGTTTTGTCGCTCACGGAAAGTTCACATGCAGCTGTGTAGATTTAAGGGTTGAAAGCAAGCAGCTACTTTATATCTGTTCAGTCGGGTAAATGAAGACTATTTTAGGTTATTTGAGAGAAATCGGTTTATTGTAAAAGTTTTAGGGTATGTACATATTTTTGGTGTGTTGTCTTGATTACTATTGGGATGCTCGGTTATTGACTTGTTTTTGTTGGAATATCTAGAATATTGATTGATCGTCGATATACAGCAATATTGCTGAACGCGACGTTAAACCTTAATTCATTCTTTCTTTCTCCCGTGCAGAAATGTCGCGTGTTGAAATGTTGTGGACTTTGTGGGGGGGGGTATGTATACATTGTAGTGCATACAGCACATACGGTGTCCAAAATGTCTGATCTATGCACAATTGAAATGGCACCATGCTCCACATATGGCACACTGCACCACGGTCGATTGATGCCAGGTTTGGTGCAGCCTAGGAAGTAGCGCGTTGTGCACTGTGACGGCGGTTTTTTCGTGCAATGTGAACCCGCACTAACCCATATTGGTTACGATCACATTTGGCCTCCTCCAAATATGGAGCCCCAGTGTTTTCCGACAGTCTCTTCACATTACACTCAATCGATATCCAATCAATATTGGCTGCCATTTTGACTGAAATCACAGAACCGCTGAAACTGAAAAATAGATACTGGCCGAATGACGCGCATTCAACACATTATTTCATCAGGTTTGCATGTTCTTAGTTCAACATACTTGGATCCACTCCGTGGATTATCGCAAAGGCATTCTGCAAGAAAGGGGAACAACGATGGGGCTAATTAAAGACTCGAAACGCTCTGATCAGAAAAAAAAAGATCCAGTCCCAAAGTGTATGCCATGCCGCGAAGAACTCGTTGAAACTTATTCTGATCGACTGTATAGATTTTTAGAATGTGAGGGATTCTTTTTATCTCCTTGTTATTGCCTTGTTTTTGTTGAAATGCTTGGAATTTTGTTTGATTGTCGCTGTATAGCTGAAATAACGCTGAACGCGACGTTAATCCTTAATTCTCTCTATCTCTCGGTGGTTTTAGGATTCCGTTTGGCGCCGAACTGAGCAAATCATATAGCTTAGGTCGATGAAGTCACTAACTCCGCCTTCTGTATGGATGGTTAGGATCAACTATCGAATATAGAATGGTCAAGGAAATAGAAACTAAATCAATATGACAACGAAGCAAAAAGACCAAATTATAGACAAGTTGAGCTAGAATTCGATAAGACAATTACATATATGCATTTTACGTTGTGTGTATCTTTTAATGTGTTGAATTACTGAGTTATCAGCTTGAATACTTAGAATTTTGTTTGATCGTCACAATATAAGTGAAATATTGCTGAACGCGACTTCAACCCCTAATTCTCTCCTACATTCCAACTGATATGGAATTTCCTAACAAATCTTCGAAACTGGATACCAACAAAAAAACAATTTAGTTTTGTCGCTTACGGAATGTTCGCATGCAGCTGTATGAATTTAAAGATTGAAAGCGAGTCTTTTTATCAAGCGGCTACTTTGGATCTGTTTAGTCTAGTAAATGAAGATTGTATTTTAGGTTATTTGAGAGCAATCGGTTTGTTGTAGAAGTTTTAGCAGGTCTTAGTGTGTGTACATGTTTTTGGTGTGTTTTGTTGATTATTTTCGGATTGCTGGATCGTTGCCTTGTTCTTGTTGAAATAATCTTCGCCGCTATATAACAATATTGCTGAACACACTCGCATGCAGAAATGTCGCGTAAATTTTAATGTATGTGCATGTCTTTTGGTGCGTTGTGTTCATTACTTCGGGATTGCCGGGTAGTTGGCTAGTTTTGTCGCTTACGTAAAGGTCGCATGCAGCTGAATAAATTTTAAGATTGTAAGAGTCTTTGTAACAAGCAGCTACTTTAGATCTGTGTAGTCTGGTAAATAGAGACTGTATTTTAGGTTATTTGAAAGAAATCGGTTTGTTGATGAAGTTTAAATGTATGTACATGTTTTTGGTGTGTTGTGTTTTGCTCGGTTATTGCCTTGCTTTTGTTGAAGTAATTATTGTCGCTCTTATTTCACTCTTTCACTCATGCAGAAATGTCGCGTGTTGAAATGTTGTGGACTTCGTCGACTGCATAGATTTTCTGATTGAAGAGATTCTTTTTATCGAGCGACTACTTTTGGAAGATATTTTTAGTCGGGTTAGGGAGGACTATCTTGGGTTATTTGAGAGAGATCGGTTTGTTGCATAAGTTTTAATGTGCTGGATTACTAAGTTATTGGCTTGAGTACTTAGATATGTACAAATTTTGGTTGTGTTGTGTTGATTACGTCTGGGTTGCTAGTTTATTGACTTGTTTTTGTTGGAATACCTAGAATATTGATTGATCGTCGCAAAATAGCAATATTGCTGAACGCGATGTTAAACCTTAATTCACTCTCTCTCTCTCTCGGGCAGAAATGTCGCGTGTTGAAATGTTGTGGACTTCGTGGGGAAAGGGCGGGGGTATGTATACATTGTAGTGCATACAGCACATAATGTCTACAAAATGTCTGATTTCTGCACATTTGAAATGACATGTTCCACAGATGCCACACTGCACCACGGTCGATTGATGCCGGGCCTGTTGCAGCCTGGGAAATCGCGCGTTGTGCACTGTGACGGCGGTTTTTTCGTGCAATGTGAACCCGCACTAACCCATATCGCTCTTACAGATTTTTCTGGAAATTGAGCCGAATTTGACCATTTTTCGACATTTTTAAGGGGTTTTCTAGGAAAAATGAAGCAAGCATGGAGAAGAATGTTCGAGTTTAAATTTCCTATAACATAGCAGTGGTATATCTTAAAATAATAGTTTCATCGTGCTCTTTCAGAAAATATATACATATAAGTGATTTGGGTTGAAGGTTTACGACAACTGGTGGCCGAAAAACGGACCCATAGTCTATTCCATGCCGAATGAAAGAATCTCTGGAGTGCACCCTTTAAGGCATACTAGTGGAGTCTATGCATTATCTTAAAGTAGACTCCGTTACGGAGCGGAAATGTGTCATTACGCCAGATTGTTTAATTTTGACTGCCTAGTTACACCTGAAACGCTGTTTTCGGAAGCAGGTGGAAAGAAGACCAGGAGTTCGATTAAAATAATCCACAGTGTGTCCATTAGTATACTATTGAGGTTATTGCATACTGTATTCCATACACGAGTTATCTCCCCCTGGAATGAGATTTCGGTAGATATTATGGCAGAACTAGGTCATATCAAAATGATATCAATTTGCCAGTGTAAATTTTCTTTACAAGAGAACCCATTTACAGTCCATAAAGGATGGAATAGATGTATATTATTATGGTTTTACGAATTATTTTTCAAGTTTCTGAAGTATTTCCCATGTTTCTGTGAGGAAATTCAGTGGGAAATTACCAATAATTTGACTTGGCTCCATCTCTTATTTGCATTTTCCCGTATTTCTGCTATCATTGGAAAGCGGAAAAGCAGCCACTGCCTTCATATTGCCGAATGGATGCACATCATTAAGAAGAAATAGGTTAATTTTGAGTTTTGTTCTCGAAAATCCTGCTAGAATTGGCAAAAGTTATCAAAACAAAGATGGGGTATAGGGAAAGTTATCGGTCGGATTTCCCAAAATAGTATGTATAACTGGCAAGTGTTGTATACCGCCATACTCGCAAACACTCTGAGATTACGGTAAATGTGAATAATTAATTTCGTAAAAAACATCCTGCCCCTTAAGGTTGCCCTCCACAGTTTCGTAGTAATGGCCCCTCTCTAATTTCATAATACGATAGACTGCCCTTGTTCTGCTACATCATAATTCTTCTTGTCTCCTTAATAGCTTATATCTATAATGCCATCCGATTCAGCATTATCACCGCTGCAAACGAGTACGTACAAATCGAGGGCTGGCTTCGTCTACACGCTGATCAGGATCATGGAGTAAAGTTTGTCCTGCCTCAGTTATGCCCCTTGGGTGTGCCTAAAAATCGGGACTCAATTACGGGAAGAAAATCTGACAAAAAACGGTTAGGTTGACACCCACTTTTGTTTGCCTTTTTAAGTTGAGACCGGACCAGGGAACGTGTGTAAGAAGTTTAATTAAAATCGCTCTTACAGATTTTTCTGGAAATTGAGCCGAATTTGACCATTTTTCGACATTTTTAAGGGGTTTTCTAGGAAAAATGAAGCAAGCATGGAGAAGAATGTTCGAGTTTAAATTTCCTATAACATAGCAGTGGTATATCTTAAAATAATAGTTTCATCGTGCTCTTTCAGAAAATATATACATATAAGTGATTTGGGTTGAAGGTTTTACGACAACTGGTGGCCGAAAAACGGACCCATAGTCTATTCCATGCCGAATGAAAGAATCTCTGGAGTGCACCCTTTAAGGCATAATAGTGGAGTCTATGCATTATCTTAATGTAGACTCCGTTACGGAGCGGAAATGCGTCATTACGCCAGATTGTTTAATTTTGACTGCCTAGTTACACCTGAAACGCTATTTTCGGAAGCAGGTGGAAAGAAGACCAGGAGTTCGATTAAAATAATCCACAGTGTGTCCATTAGTATACTATTGAGGTTATTGCATACTGTATTCCATACAGGAGTTATCTCCCCCTGGAATGAGATTTCGGTAGATATTATGGCAGAACTAGGTCATATCAAAATGATACCAATTTGCCAGTGTAAATTTTCTTTACAAGAGAACCCATTTACAGTCCATAAAGGATGGAATAGATGTATATTATTATGGTTTTACGAATTATTTTTCAAGTTTCTGAAGTATTTCCCATGTTTCTGGGACGAAATTCAGTGGGAAATTACCAATAATTTGACTTGGTTCCATCTCTTATTTGCATTTTTCCCGTGTTTCTGCTATCAATGGAAAGCGGAAAAGCAACCACGGCCTTCATATTGCCGAATGGATGCACATCATTAAGAAGAAATAGGTTAATTTTGAGTTTTGTTCTCGAAAATCCTGCTAGAATTGGCAAAAGTTATCAAAACAAAGATGGGGTATAGGGAAAGTTATCGGTCGGATTTCCCAAAATAAATAGTATGTAACTGACAAGTGTTGTATACCGCCATACTCGCAAACACTCTGAGATTACGATAAATGTGAATAATTAATTTCGTAAAAAACATCCTGCCCCTTAAGGTTGCCTTCAACAGTTTCGTAGTAATGGCCCCTCTCTAATTTCATAATACGATAGACTGCCCTTGTTCTGCTACATCATAATTCTTCTTGTCTCCTTAATAGCTTATATCTATAATGCCATCCTATTCAGCATTATCAACGCTGCAAACGAGTACGTACAAATCGAGGGCTGGCTACGTCTACACGCTGATCGGGATCATGGAGTAAAGTTTGTCCTGCCTCAGTTATGCCCCTTGGGTGTGCCTAAAAATCGGGACTCATTTACGGGAAGAAAATCTGACAAAAAACGGTTAGCTTGACACCCACTTTTGTTTGCCTTTTTAAGTTGAGACCGGACCAGGGAACGTGTGTAAGAAGTTTAATTAAAATCGCTCTCACAGATTTTTCTGGAAATTGAGCCGAATTTGACCATTTTTCGACATTTTTAAGGGGTTTTCTAGGAAAAATGAAGCAAGCATGGAGAAGAATGTTCGAGTTTAAATTTTCTATAACATAGCAGTGGTATATCTTAAAATAATAGTTTCATCATGCTCTTTCAGAAAGTATATACATATAAGTGATTTGGGTTGAAGGTTTTACGACAACTGGTGGCCGAAAAACGGACCCATAGTCTATTCCATACCGAATGAAAGAATCTCTGGAGTGCACCCTTTAAGGCATAATAGTGGAGTCTATGCATTATCTTAATGTAGACTCCGTTACGGAGCGGAAATGTGTCATTACGTCAGATTGTTTAATTTTGACTGCCTAGTTTCACCTGAAACGCTATTTTCGGAAGCAGGTGGAAAGAAGACCAGGAGTTCGATTAAAATAATCCACAGTGTGTCCATTAGTATACTATTGAGGTTATTGCATACTGTATTCCATACAGGAGTTATCTCCCCTGGAATGAGATTTCGGTAGATATTATGACAGAACTAGGTCATATCAAAATGATATCAATTTGCCAGTGTACATTTTCTTTACAAGAGAACCCATTTACAGTCCATAAAGGATGGAATAGATGTATATTATTATGGTTTTACGAATTATTTTTCAAGTTTCTGAAGTATTTCCCATGTTTCTGGGAGGAAATTCAGTGGAAAATTACCAATAATTTGACTTGGTTCCATCTCTTATTTGCATTTTCCCGTGTTTCTGCTATCATTGGAAAGCGGAAAAGCATCCACGGCCTTCATATTGCCGAATGGATGCACATTATTAGGAAGAAATAGGTTAATTTTGAGTTTTGTTCTCGAAAATCCTGCTAGAATTGGCAAAAGTCATCAAAGCAAAGATGGAGTAGGGGGAAAGTTATCGGTCGGATTTCCCACAATAATATGTATAACTGGCAAGTGTTGTATACCGCCATACTCGCAAACACTCTGAGATTACGATAAATGTGAATAATTAATTTCGTAAAAAACATCCTGCCCCTTAAGGTTGCCTGCCACAGTTTCGTAGTAATGGCCCCTCTCTCATTTCAAAATACGATAGACTGCCCTTGTTCTGCTACATCATAATTCTTCTTGTCTCCTTAATAGCTTATATCTATAATGCCATCCTATTCAGCATTAACAACGCTGCAAACGAGTACGTACAAATCGAGGGCTGGCTTCGTCTACACGCTGATCGGGATCATGGAGTAAGGTTTGTCCTGCCTCAGTTATGCCCCTTGGGTTTGCCTGAAAATCGGGACTCATTTACTGGAAGAAAATCTGACAAAAAACGGTTAGGTTGACACCCACTTTTGTTTGCCTTTTTAAGTTGAGACCGGACCAGGGAACGTGCGTAAGAGAAGTTAATTCAATCCACTCTTGAATTTTTCTGGAAGTGAGCGGGTGACATTTTCTGACGTGCCAGGGTTTTCTAAGGAAAAATGAAGCAAGCATGGAGAAGAATGTTCGAGTTTAAATTTTCTATAACATAGCAGTGGTATATCTTAAAATAATAGTTTCATCGTGCTCTTTCAGAAAATATATACATATAGATTTGGGTTGAAGGTTTACGACAACTGGTGGCCGAAAAACGGACCATAGTCTATTCCATGCCGAATGAAAGAATCTCTGGAGTGCACCACTACTAAGGCATAATAATTGGAGTCTATGCATTATCTTAATGTAGACTCAATTTACGTAGCAAATGTGTCATTACGCCAGATTGTTTAATTTTGACTGCCTAGTTTCAACTGAAGCGCTATTTTCGGAAGCAGGTGGAAAGAAGACCAGGGGTTCGATTAAAATAATCCACAGTGTGTCCATTAGTATACAATTGAAGTTACTGCATACTGTATTCCATACAGGAGTTATCTCCCCCTGGACTGAGATTTCGGTGGATATTATGGCAGAACGAGGTCCTATCAGAATGATATAAATTTTCTTTACAAGAGAACCCCATTTACAGTCCATAAAGGATGGAATGGATGTATATTATTATGGTTTTACAAATTATTTCTCAAGTTTCTGAAGTATTTCCCATGTTTCTAAGAGAAAATTGAGTGCAAAATTACCAATAATTTGACTTGGTTACATTGCTTATTTGCATTTTCCCGCGTTTCTGCTATCATTGGAAAGCGGAAAAGTAACCACGGCCTTCATATTGCCGAATGGATGACCATTATTAAGAAGAAATAAGTTAATTTTGAGTTTTGCTCTCGAAAATCCTGCTAAAATTGGCAAAATTGATCAAAACAAAGATGGGGTAGGGGGAAAGTTATCGGTCGGATTTCCAAAAATGATATGTATAACTGGCAAGTGTTGTATACCGCCATACTCGCAAACATTCTGAGATTACGATACGTGTGAATAATTAATTTCGTAAAAAACATCCTGCCCCTTGGCGTGCCCTCCAAAGCCGTAGTAATGGAGCCTCCCCCTAATTTCATATAATACGATAGACCGCCCTGTCTCTAAGCCACATCAAGTGGCCCTCTTGTCTTTAACAGCTTACATCTTAGAATGCCATCCTGTTCAGCATTTGGTCAACTGCTGCAAACGAGCACTTTCCACGTACAAATCGAGTGCTGGCTTCGTCTACACGCTGATCGGGATCATGGAGTAAAGTTTGTCCTGCCTCAGTTATGCCCCTTGGGTGTGCCTAAGAATCAGGACTCATTTACGGGAAGAAAATCTGACAAAAATCGGTTAGGTTAACATCCCCTTTTTTTTGCCTTTTTAAGTTGAGACCGGACCAGGGAACGTGAGTAAGAAGTTTAATTGAAATCGCTCCTACAGATTTTTCTGGAAATTGAGCCGAATTTGACCATTTTTCGACATTTTTAAGGGGTTTTCTAGGAAAAATGAAGCAAGCATGGAGAAGAATGTTCGAGTTTAAATTTTTCTATAACATAGCAGTGTTATATCTTAAAATAATAGTTTCATCATGCTCTTTCAGAAAATATATACATATAAGTGATTTGGGTTGAAGGTTTTGCGACAACTGGTGGCCGAAAAACGGACACATAGTCTATTCCATGCCGAATAAAAGAATCTCCGGAGTGCACCCTTAGATAGTGTGTAAATGGATCATAATAGCATGTGGAGGACACATGAATGGTTCATGGTCTGCGGATGGTTCTACATTGGTCTATACACTGATCTAAGATAGTGAGTGAATGGATCATAATAGCATGTGGAGGACACATGAATGGTTCCTCATGGTCTGCGGATGATTCTACATTGGCCTATACACTGATCTAAGATAGTGTGTGAATGGATCATAATAGCATGTGGAGGACACATGAATGGTTCATCATGGTCTGCGGATGGTTCTACATTGGTCTATACACTGATCTAAGATAGTGTGTGGATGGATCATAGTAGCATGTGGAGGACACATGAATGGTTCCTCATGGTCTGCGGATGGTTCTACATCAATTGGTCTATACACTGATCTAAGATAGTGAGTGAATGGATCATAATAGCATGTGGAGGACACATGAATGGTTCCTCATGGTCTGCGGATGGTTCTACATTGGTCTATACACTGATCTAAGATAGTGAGTGAATGGATCATAATAGCATGTGGAGGACACATGAATGGTTCCTCATGGTCTGCGGATGGTTCTACATTGGTCTATACACTGATCTAAATAGTGAGTGTATGGATCATAATAGCATGTGGCGGACATATGAATGGTTCCTCATGGTCTGCAGATGGTTCTACATTGGTCTATACACTGATCTAAGATAGTGAGTGAATGGATCATAATAGCATGTGGAGGACACATGAATGGTTCATGGTCTGCGGATGGTTCTACATTGGTCTATACCCTGATCTAAGATAGTGAGTGAATGGATCATAATAGCATGTGGAGGACACATGAATGGTTCATGGTCTGCGGATGGTTCTACATTGATCTATACACTGATCTAAGATAGTGTGTGAATGGATCATAGTAGCATGTGGAGGACACATGAATGGTTCCTCATGATCTGCGGATGGTTCTACATTGGTCTATACACTGATCTAAGATAGTGAGTGAATGGATCATAATAGCATGTGGAGGACACATGAATGGTTCCTCATGGTCTGCGGATGGTTCTACATTGGTCTATACACTGATCTAAGATAGTGAATGAATGGATCATAATAGCATGTGGCGGACACATGAATGGTTCCTCATGGTCTGCGGATGGTTCTACATTGATCTATACACTGATCTAAAATAGTGAGTGAATGGATCATAATAGCATGTGGAGGACACATGAATGGTTCCTCATGGTCTGCGGATGGTTCTACATTGGTCTATACACTGATCTAAGATAGTGTGTGAATGGATCATAATAGCATGTGGAGGACACATGAATGGTTCCTCATGGTCTGCAGATGGTTCTACATTGGTCTATACACTGATCTAAGATAATGTGTGAATGAATCATAATAGCATGTGGAGGACACATGAATGGTTCATGGTCTGCGGATGGTTCTACATTGGTCTATACACTGATCTAAGATAGTGTGTGAATGAATCATAATAGCATGTGGAGGACACATGAATGGTTCATGGTCTGCAGATGGTTCTACATTGGTCTATACACTGATCTAAGATAGTGTGTGAATGGATCATAATAGCATGTGGAGGACACATGAATGGTTCATGGTCTGCGGATGGTTCTACATTGGTCTATACACTGATCTAAGATAGTGTGTGAATGGATCATAATAGCATGTGGAGGACACATGAATGGTTCATGGTCTGCGGATGGTTCTACATTGGTCTATACACTGATCTAAGATAGTGAGTGCATGGATCATAATAGCATGTGGAGGACACATGAATGGTTCCTCATGGTCTGCGGATGGTTCTACATTGGTCTATACACTGATCTAAGATAGTGAGTGTATGGATCATAATAGCATGTGGAGGACACATGAATGGTTCCTCATGATCTGCAGATGGTTCTACAATGGTCTATACACTGATCTAAGATAGTGTGTGGATGGATCATAGTAGCACGTGGAGGACACATGAATGGTTCCTCATGGTCTGCGGATGGTTCTACATTGCTCTATACACTGATCTAAGATAGTGAGTGAATGGATCATAATAGCATGTGGAGGACACATGAATGGTTCCTCATGGTCCGCGGATGGTTCTACATTGGTCTATACACTGATCTAAGATAGTGAGTGAATCGATCATAATAGCATGTGGAGGACACATGAATGGTTCATGGTCTGCGGATGGTTCTACATTGGTCTATACCCTGATCTAAGATAGTGAGTGAATGGATCATAATAGCATGTGGAGGACACATGAATGGTTCATGGTCTACGGATGGTTCTACATTGATCTATACACTGATCTAAGATAGTGTGTGAATGGATCATAGTAGCATGTGGAGGACACACGAATGGTTCCTCATGGTCTGCGGATGGTTCTACATTGGTCTATACACTGATCTAAGATAATGTGTGAATGGATCATAATAGCATATGGAGGACACATGAATGGTTCATGGTCTGTGAATGGTTCTACATTGGTCTATACACTGATCTAAGATAATGTGTGAATGGATCATAATAGCATATGGAGGACACATGAATGGTTCATGGTCTGTGGATGGTTCTACATTGGTCTATACACTGATCTAAGATAGTGAGTGAATGGATCATAATAGTATATCGAGGACACATGAATGGTTCATGGTCTGTGGATGGTTCTACATTGGTCTATACACTGATCTAAGATAGTGAGTGAATGGATCATAATAGCATGTGGAGGACACATGAATGGTTCATGGTCTGTGGATGGTTCTACATTGGTCTATACACTGATCTAAGATAGTGAGTGAATGGATCATAATAGCATATGGAGGACACATGAATGGTTCATGGTCTGTGAATGGTTCTACATTGGTCTATACACTGATCTAAGATAATGTGTGAATGGATCATAATAGCATATGGAGGACACATGAATGGTTCCTTATGGTCTGCGGATGGTTCTACATTGGTCTATACACTGATCTAAGATAGTGTGTGAATGGATCATAATAGCATGTGGAGGACACATTCATGGTTCCTCATGGTCTGCGGATGGTTCTACATTGGTCTATACACTGATCTAAGATAGTGAGTGAATGGATCATAATAGCATGTGGAGGACACATGAATGGTTCCTCATGGTCTGCGGATGGTTCTACATTGATCTATACACTGATCTAAGATAGTGAGTGAATGGATCATAATAGCATGTGGAGGACACATGAATGGTTCATGGTCTGCGGATGGCTCTACATTGGTCTATACACTGATCTAAGATAGTGTGTGAATGGATCATAATAGCATGTGGAGGACACATGAATGGTTCCTCATGGTCTGCGGATGGTTCTACATTGGTCTATACACTGATCTAAGATAGTGAGTGTATGGATCATAATAGCATGTGGAGGACACATGAATGGTTCCTCATGATCTGCAGATGGTTCTACAATGGTCTATACACTGATCTAAGATAGTGTGTGAATCGATCATAGCATGTGGAGGACACATGAATGGTTCCTCATGGTCTGCGGATGGTTCTACATTGGTCTATACACTGATCTAAGATAGTGAGTGTATGGATCATAATAGCATGTGGAGGACACATGAATGGTTCCTCATGGTCTGCGGATGGTTCTACATTGGTCTATACACTGATCTAAGATAGTGAGTGTATGGATCATAATAGCATGTGGAGGACACATGAATGGTTCCTCATGATCTGCAGATGGTTCTACAATGGTCTATACACTGATCTAAGATAGTGAGTGTATGGATCATAATAGCATGTGGAGGACACATGAATGGTTCCTCATGGTCTGCGGATGGTTCTACATTGGTCTATACACTGATCTAAGATAGTGAGTGAATGGATCATAATAGCATGTGGAGGACACATGAATGGTTCCTCATGGTCTGCGGATGGTTCCACATTGGTCTATACACTGATCTAAGATAGTGTGTGAATGGATCATAGTAGCATATGGAGGACACATGAATGGTTCATGGTCTGTGGATGGTTCTACATTGGTCTATACACTGATCTAAGATAGTGAGTGAATGGATCATAATAGCATGTGGAGGACACATGAATGGTTCATGGTCTGTGGATGGTTCTACATTGGTCTATACACTGATCTAAGATAATCTGTGAATGGATCGTAATAGCATATGGAGGACACATGAATGGTTCATGGTCTGTGGATGGTTCTACATTGGTCTATACACTGATCTAAGATAGTGAGTGAATGGATCATAATAGCATGTGGAGGACACATGAATGGTTCCTCATGGTCTGCGGATGGTTCTACATTGGTCTATACACTGATCTAAGATAGTGAGTGAATGGATCATAATAGCATGTGGAGGACACATGAATGGTTCCT